>JARDUL010075447.1:0-20644 GCA_030265205.1 Dirona pellucida | reverse complement strand
CCCCCCCCCCCCCCGCATCCAGCCATAGCATAATTAGACTACAATGAAAATATAAAGTATGTTAATTAGCTTCAAAGATTGACAGCACAAAACAGTGACGTTTCGACCATGGACCTTTGTCAAGCAACAATTTACAAGGTACAATCACAAGTAAAGCAAAGATTGGGTTGGGGTGGGTGGAGGGGGGAGTAGGGACACATGGGGAGTGAGGCCCTGTTTGATTATTACTATTGTATTTGCATATTAATTAACTCAGTCGTTTTTGGGTCTCTGACGGGCCAAGTTCAAACAGTTTTCAGGACTTGTCAGATTTTCAAAGCTGTGTCCCACAAGAGGAGCATTGTCCGAGTACTTAAGAAAGCAAAGTCGCATTGTGAAAGTCATGGGGTTCGAATCCTACCATAGTTACCTCGTTGTTTTTCTTGGGCAAAGAAAAATAACTCCAATTGCCTAATTCGACGTAGGTGTAGATAAGGGGTAACAGCTCACAGCTTACGGTTGTTGAAGTAATCTATCCTAGACCAGCCCCCTATCCAGAATGGTGACTTATTATATTGTATTGCCACTCCGTCTGCTACACATTATGGAAACAGGAATAAGCATCGGCTCTATGGGACTCAAGCCTCTTAAGGACTTGCTTTAAAAAAAATAAAAAAATAATCCCACAAGCCCTTTCGCAGATGGGCTTTAAACAGGAAGTGCTACCTATGCTTTGACCGTGTACATACCACAAAGGGCATTAACATTCAAAACTTTAGAGGTAAAAGTAGAGCAGAGGTACAAAAAAGTGTTTTGTTTTATTTCTATGTGAGAGAGAAGCGTGTTGTAGTAGTGTGGTGACACCAGCTGTAATATAAAAATGTGTGAGGCTGCTGGAAGCCAGGTATATAGAAAATAAAAGAAATTAAAAACGCAGAGCTAAAGGCTTAGAGGCTATACTGATAACAATACATTACAAAAACGTTTAGGGTTTCCCCTTTACAAAAAAAAAACAACACATCTGACAATGAGACAAAAAAAATGACATGAAATTCTGCTGTAAAAGAGAACATAATGTACATAATTTATCCCCCAGCAGGCAGTGTTATTCAATATCATTCTCAAATCCCATTGGTAGCATACAGTAGAGCAGCTTGTTAGGCTCATCATACTGACAGTATCTTTCTCTGCCTGCAGCTAGCTGGGTACTTATTCACACTTGAGTCAAGTGAGAAAAAATGCGTAAAGAGTCTTCCCCAAGGACTCAACATCAATAGCTTCAGTCAGGCTTTGCCCTTGGGACCTCTCCATCTCGAGTTGAATAGCCAAACCACATTGTCAGCTGGTGCCCATTTCTATACCTAAATTCACCGAGGCAAATTGAGCAAATCATCTGGATTCAGAGTGACAATGCAATTACAACAGCAGGACTAAAACTCTCACAGTTTGCAAGGAGTAAATTTGTCTAACCTATACGGCTACAGCTCCCCCATTTAATTCAACACTTCACTGCTTGCTCCCTCCATCTGTTTCCAAAATGACAAAATGTTAACTCACTTGTAAGCTTCACACGGTCGCTCTATGACAGCCAGGATTTGCTTCTTCCAAGCGTTCAACTCATCTTGTTCTATCGTTGATTCTACGGCAGCAAGAGCCTGTTCTGGTCGAATCTGGAAAAAGAATAAAAATAATGTTTCCATAAGCCTTTCATGCTACCTCCAGCTAATTCAGAAATTATTTCATTTTCTCCAACTTCTATGACTTATCTTGTTGATCTGTCAGTCAACTATTATCATAAAATCAAAGAACTAATTGTTGGCAAAAAATGTGAGTTAAAATATAATTCATGCATACAACCATTTAAAAACAATTGAAAACCCAATTTCATCCCCTCTAAGATTGCTTCCCATTTATAAAAAATCATGAGCTTGGCCTCTCTCTCACTTCAGGCCTATTTTTTACTCCACGCTGACCTGACATCTGTCTTCCATCCACAAAGGCACGACAGGTCTAGAAAGGGGCATGTATAGGGTAAACACTTGGTACACTATTCTTCGCCTTTAGTAATTAATTGTGAGTTCTAACCAGTATGCTGTTCCATTTCAAGGTGCCTAGCAAGGGTTTTTTTTATCCATGAAAGAAAAGTTAGTATTCAAGTTGGGTTGGATACCCGTTGTTCCCTAATCTCATTCATAAAGACAAATTGCGATTACTTGTATCTCAAAAACACTGCATGAATTTCGGGCATAAAAGGCTTGAAACGGAACAGCCATCAGGTATCTCGTTTTCTGTTTGGGCTAACATACATCTGTGCCAAATTAAACGCTGATGTTCAGCAAACAATCTCTTCTTGGAATGGAATAGCCGTCAAAAGTGGAGTCTGCCACCACAGAAAAGAGGTTACCAGGTTGAAATAGAAAAAAACCAAAAACCAGATGAAAAGCAATCAGGCCATATTTACCTGGTAGAAATAGTTAGAGGCCAGACCAGGCCCTGCAATTCTACGAGCGACAAAACTGTCACTGGACGGCACCCTCCCTTTCGTTTTGATGATGATGTGGAACATGGCTGCGTCCCAAATGATTCGTGTGCCTCGACGCATCACTCCGACTGGCAATAGAATAGATAAAGAGGCGTTAAACAATCACATGATATACCCAGCCAAGTACACAAAATTTATCATCTCATCACAAATGTTCAGTCTATATTCGTAAATCCATTTATTTTCTGTGCTTCTATAAATAAAAATACATATTTAATGCAGGTACTGTTTTAGTCACATAAGGATAAAAGGAAATGACAGATAATGAAAAAATATGTATTGTTGTCTGAACCCTAGTGTAGCTTAACATCCAGCTCCATGTTCAGTCTAGGACAAAATATAGGCATAAGGCACCATGTCAACACCCATGCACCCTAACCATCATGCATGGGTGAACACAGAGCTGGAAAATTAAGACACATAGGGGATCAGTCCTCTTTGTCCAAAAATGTTTTTAGGTCATGAGCAACATAATAGGCAGTATCGTTCAGGTGACCACCAACATATGTTTTGTAGCCTTGGCATTCATCCCCTTCAGCTATGAAAGGAGCAGCAGGATTGTCAAATAATAATAATAATAATAATAATAATACATACATACTGCTACTACTACTACTACTACTACTACTATTACTACTACTACTACTGATGGTAATAATAATAATAATAATAATAATAATAATAATAATAACAATAATAATAATAATAATACATACATACATACCGCTACAACTACTACTACTACTATTACTACTACTACTACTACTACTACTACTACTACTACTACTACTACTACTGATGGTAATAATAATAATAATAATAATAATAATAATAATAATAATAATAATAATAATAATAATAACACTAATAATATTAATAATGAATATTACATGAAATAATCAGGAGAAAAGGAAAAAAATGTATCCTTACATATCGAAAGCATTAGCGAGGCCATGGGGCAAAAAAGGCCTCCCACAATGAGTGCAGAAATTGGCTGTAGGCATCCCTCAAGCAAGATGTTCCAGATGACAGCCTCAAATAGAATCAACAGTCTGCTTTTGTCTTCCCCTAAAAATTGCATCACAAAAGGAAAGATGAATGAGTTTAGTTCTAAAAAGTAAATCGAAAGTTATTCATTTTCATGATCTTCAGTGACTTACACTTTTATGGTGCCACTAATTACAGGAATAAAGAGTAGGGCCTTTGGAAATTAAATTAAAACATAGGAAGTAAGAATTGTATAGCTTATGCTTCAATGCTGTGCTATGGTGCTAGTGCTGATGGGTGGTTAGGCTACTCAACTCGAGATCAAGACGTGCTCAGTTTGAATCTTGGTTGAAGTTACTGTGTTCAATCCTTGGGAAAGACTCTTTACGCATTTTTCCTAACTTGACTCAGGTGTGAATGAATACCCAGCTACAGGCAGAGAAAGATGTTGTCAGTATGTTAGTATGATGAGCCTAACAGGCTGCTCTACTGTATGTTCCCCATGGAAGTTGAGAAGGATATTGAATGATACAGCCTGCTAGGGGTATAAATCATACAAAGTCTGTGAGGCTGTACTTGTACGTGGATACTGACTATAAACCCATATATATATATGGCTGATCATTGACAGCCTTTTACGGAGCAAGTCTTGGTGGGACGATTTGAGGAGACTTCCGAGTTACCCAAATGTCAAAGTCTCTCCCTCTCAACCGTACTGATGTCATCCAGAGGTAAGAATAGGTACAATACTTAAGATAAGATAAGATGAAATAAACATTATTAATCCACAGAGGAAATTTCATTTTGTTACATGTTCTCTACTAAACATCTGGCATCAGCTTGGCCTCAGGTATTTAACTCATATATTTTAGGTGGAGGGAGGGTTTGGGAAGGGGACGGGTAGATTTAATTTTGAATGTTGTCAGGGATGTGGCCACTAAGGGGCATACGCTTTGCAATTTTCGAACCACTGAGGGTTCTCTCATACACCTTTCTAAGACACAGGACCTCCAGTTTATCACCCCATCCAAAACAGCCAGTGTTCATTGCAACCCTCAGCCACTGTACGTGGTAAAGAACAGATATAACACTTGTGACAACAAAACTCATGTAGAACCCACAATAGTATAGCCCTTTTCACAACAAATATCATTACTCACTGGGTCCGTCCACATCCCAAAATAGAAAGAAGAAAATATGTGCAATCAGTGTTGTACATGGTACCCTGGGGAAGAGAACAAATAAATGATAAAAGTTAGGTGTAATAATGTTAACAAAGATCATCATCCAAAATTGTTCAAATCAAACTGTTTAAAACTTACAACATCGTGGGCCATAATTATCACCGTTTCCGCCATTAGCTTTCCCCATTCAGTACTGTCAGTGGCATTTATCACCATAGGGGTTAACAGCTGATTTGATGTGATAGAGTGGTGTTTCTAAACATCTATTAAAAGGTCGACACTCAATAATGCTCTCAAGACGCAGATGACCAATGGGAATGTTATGACAAGTTTCATTTTCTTTTCTTGTGTGTGTGTGTGTATGTGTGTGTGAGTGAGTGTGTGTACGTGTGTGTGTGTACGTGCATGTGTGCGCGTGCGTGTGTGTATGTGTATGTGTGTGTTTGGATGTGCGTGAATTTCTTTTTTATAGTTGGTGACATTCATTATTATTATTATTATTATTAATATTATTATTATTGTTATTATTAAAATTATTATTATTATTATTATTATTATTATTATTATTATTATTATTATCATTATTATTATTATTATTATTATTATTATTATTATTAAAATAATAATAATAATAATAATAATAATAATTATTATTATTATTATTATTATTAAAATTATTATTATTATTATTATTATCAGTATGATTCTGCTGAAAGTGAAAGTGTCCACAGTTGAGCTAATTTTGTTGCGCTGACACCGATAGTAAGACTCACAAATAAAAGGTTATGGATTGGATTCCCATGGTGTTAATAAGACCCCATGTTGCAAGAATCTCGTTCCATCATTATCATCATTAGAGTAATTGCCTGAATCATTTCTGTGGCATATGTCAACAGATGGCAAGAACCCAACCACCCCGGTTCTATTGTAAACAGAACAAACAATGCAAACAACACACTACTGATGTCATATTATCATATCATAGTAGAATCAGAATGTGTTGCCTGGAGTTTTTATATTGAAAATTATAATTTTCATACATGTATCATGTTTTAGTAATCTATCATTGTTAAATGTTAAGTGCCCAGAGCTTGTTGAAAATGAGAAATGGCACTTATAACTATAAGAAATGTTCATTATCATTATTATTGTTATTACTCTAAACAGTGACAAAGTGGCATTGATGGCCAAGAGGTTAGACTGCCTGGCTTGAGATAGCGTGAAATCAGGTTCGAATTCTGGCTGTACCATTGATGGTAAATCCTTGGGAAAGACTCTTTACACATTTTTTCCTGAGTGAATGAACACCTAGCTACGAGTAGAGAAAGAAATTGTCGATATGTTAGTGTGATGAACCAAACAAACTGCTCTATTGTACCCTCATCATAGGAGTTGAGAAGGATATTAAATTACATGGCCTGCATGGGGATAAATGATGTAAAGCCTATGAGCCTGCACTATTATCCTCATGCAGACTATAAACCCATCTTTATCTTGCATCTTTTAAAAGACAACTATATTATAGAAAATAATCTTCTTTTTTTTTCTCCTTTCGTTCTGCACAGAAAGTTTTGCTGGATTGGATTATGGTTTAGTTACTTTTATAAGCTGGGCTGGATTATAAAGCACAGCCAGCAGTCTAAGTCTAAACACGGCGTTGAATTGAGGCGTGTGGTAGATAAAAAGTTAAACAAATAAAACATTTAAAGCATATGGTTTAATATATTATAATTTTGTCGCAATCTTACCAAAATGGAGACAGGATGGCCAAGATGACAGACACGATGGAAACCACCAGACAGAGCACGGGGAAGACAGTGATGGTGAGGACACTACCCACAATCCCTTTCAGTATATAGTTCCAAACACGGTTGAAATGGCGAGTTAAACTTTTACCCAAGAATCCTGTGGATGTGAAATTTTATCAATCAGCGTGACATCGATGCAATAGGACAAGATCGTTAGAAGATTTTCCCCACAAGCTTGACATTGGTAATCGGAAAGTATTTAAAATAAATAATGAGATTCCTTATTCACCATTGGGGAAAGTTGTTTGTCACGGCACTTTTTACTCATAATAGACCAATCTCTGGGAAATGGAAAACCAAAGCAAATGGCTTTTTTCACCCATTGATCATAATAATAATGAATGGCATTTGTATAGCCCTTATCCAAGATTAGCACAGTGCTCTAAGCACTTTATTGTAGAATATCAGATTAAAGTGAAAACATTTAGAAACAAATAATAAATGAAAAAGGTTTTAAGACACGAGAGCATATCAAATTACAACAAAGTAAAAGAGAACACCTGAAACTCAATTCTTTCTTTCTTATCCATTCCCATTTATGCCACTGTGCAGTTTAGGGACCAGCTCTAAAGAACATAGCACTAGAAGTGCTTAGGATCAAGAATTGAAGACAAGCAGGAGATCAACCCGCTGTGTCTTAATTGAATAATTATAACACAAAATGCGTCCCATTACTCCAATAAATCTTGGTGGGTTAACAACAACAACAATTCCTAAATGGATAATGGAGTACAAATGTGTATTCATAGAGAGTGTTCGTAATTAATTAGCTGGATTAATTCAGGAAAAGGGTTATTGGGGAACAGGTTAAAGCCTGCCCAAACAGGCCCTGTAACCCCTTGGTTTGAGGTCTGTCATATGGTAGAACCTGTTTAGCATAGCCCTTAAAGTCAATAGATAATACAAGCCCCTACAGCACTACAAGGTGGGTCCCACCGGAAGAGAGAAAATATATTCACAGTAATCAAACCTATCACCCAGAGGTACCAAAGCTTTTGATATGTAGAAAGAAAGAATTGTACTAAATACTTCATGCAATCACTCATCAACTCATCCTTACCCCTATCAGGAGCTGTTTCAAAATTTTCCCTTGACCTCCTGACATTTGCCCACAAAGCCTGAAGTCTGGACACCAGTGTGTGAGTACGAGATGATTGACGTGGGTAGAGGGAGCCCTGGGGAAGAGGTTCAATACGGCAAGTTATTTAATGCTTATCTTTTAACCCATAGTTTGACATTGCTATTGATGAAGTACAGAAAAAAATATTGAAACTATGTCAAGTGCTCAATTTTGGTGATTGATAATAGATTGGTAATTGCCTGTTCCGATGTTATTTAACCATGACATTTACCAAATAGCGAACAAACTTTCATGAGATTTCAGTAATATATTTTACACTATTAAGTCAAATTATATAAACAAGGTTAAATGTCATTAAGTAAAACATATTGTAAATAAATGAGATTACTTGATTTCTCCTGAATTAGATGAGCAAAATAGAAAAAAATATTACTATTATTGTTGAATACTTTTACTTTAAATAAAGTGTACAACGATAGAAAAAGAATTCATTTTATAATCATATAATGGATAACACTAGATTATCAAAAAAAAAATTATTTCTTTTATATTTCATGAAGCATTTTCTTCTCAAACCATTACTTATCCGTTGAAATGTTTGGAGGATAGTGCAAGGCCTCTAGACAGCTGCTCCCACATAACATACTTTCTTTATGAAAGCTGACTAGAATTTGTACAGCTGCTTAAAGATAGAGAATAATAGTAGGAAAATGCTACAGTGTCAGTGCGAGACAATAAACAATAATAGAAGAAAGATTGTCAAAAGGGGGAAATCTAATCCATGCCCACCACTGTAACACCGCCTTGCTGTCAACGGCAGGCCGAACCGCCATGCAAGCCTTTTTAAAAATCTTTTCTATTCTTGTTTATTGTCACTGTAGCATTGTTCATATTCCTTTACATTCATCACTTAAAGATTCATTACATAATCCCTACCTGCTGCATGAAAAATTATTCAATCAATTCAGTATATTCCTATTTCAAAACAAATCGTAAACTCACATCTTGGCTGGACTGGGCTACGTCAGGTATGAAGACAGATGGCCAGAACAAAGCCCTCAGACTCAAAGGACTGCACCACGGAATAATTATCTGGAACAAAAACCAAACCGTTATCACTACAAATAATCATCGTTCTTTATTTTTTTCTCTTCTTGACTTCTACGATATTGGTAATTTGAAAAATCAAAAGTCCACCCAAAAAAAAGTCCATAAAAATACATAACATGAAAAGTTAAAAATAGTAATTACAAAATGGCACAGGCTTGAATCAATTTCAGACCTGTTTACATTCCCAAATGATTCTGTTACATCATGATTTGAAACTATTTGATAACCCATTTTATACATAAAATAAAATTTCTTCATGAATTATACACAAAAGACTTCATATGAATATATTTAGATATCTAAACCAATAAAATGTCATGATTACTATTTCCATATATTCATGCCTTTTTCAGATAAATATAGAATAATATTAATAATAATTATAATAATAATAATTATGAGCAGGTAGTGGTTCTATAGTCAAAGCTTTATCAGTCAGATATTGGCGATTAATGATAATCTGTAGAAAGTGGCTTTATCAGTCAGATATTGGCGATTAATGATAATCTGTAGAAAGTGGACACTTCCACTGGACTGACCCCAAACAGGTACATGAGATTCCATGTTGACGACCAGGTGCGGTGCAGGTAGTTCCACCATCTCCAAAATGGATAACGCGTTGATGTTTGCCTGACCCTGTTCTTGTCTACTGTGTAGGATATTTTCTGTAAGGAAAATATATATTATAATCTCTGTTATGACTCGACTAATTTCCTTTAACAAAAAACCCCACAAAAAACAAAAACAAAAAACAAAACAAAAATGCCATTTTATGAAAGTCTAAAATACATCTTACCGTAAATACAACATAAAATAAGAATAAACAAAATCTCCAAGAGTCATCAATACAGCTGAGTCACCTCCATGTTTTTCTTAGGCAAAAGACATTACTATCATTGCCTCACTCGACGCGGGTGGGTAAATGGGTACCCGCGCTTACAGCTGGGGAAGTATTCTGTGATAGACCAGCCTACTATCCACATATTGACATATTGCCACTCTGTCCAAACCTGGATAAGGACCGGATCTATGGGCCTCAAGGCTCTAGAGGGCTTACTTTAAAAAAATGTTAATGCAATTTAAGGTCATGACTCTTGAGCATAAATGAACAATAATGTTACATGGAGGTTAGAAACTAAACCTGCCTGAACTTTTCTGGTTGTTCTAAGAACGCCCAAATGCCTAGATTCAGACAATTGCCTCAAAAGTGGCATCTCTGCAACTCTCATGATCTTTCTAACTTATTACAATGAGTGATAAAAGTTTATAAAGTAATGATTCAAAAACACAACCACTTCCTTACAGGGTCTGATCTGTCCTTTAACAGATGGAGTTCGGCGAGCTCAGGAACTTTGGCAGGTTCTGCGTCCCTAAATGTAGTCTGTATGATCTCCGATTTCCCGTTTTCAACCCACTGTTGTACTACCCAGTTGTGAGGGAGCCAAATTCTAGTTGAAAACTGAAAGGTTCTTGTAGGGATTTTCACCTTGCTGAGCTCTTTTTTCAAGACATTTTCCCTCTGGGAAAAAAAAGAAGAAGAAATATATCACAATAAAAATTGTTTCCCACTTTTCAAAATATAACATTGTGAATAATTATTTCATTATTCTGAAAGTAATGGGAGAGGATTGATTCAAAATTGGACAAATTAATATATGCTATCAATAAATATTGTTTGTTTTGTTTTCTTTGTTACTCAAACCCCTTTTACAGCAGTGTAGGGGCAAACTCCATGCCCAGCCTTGAATATTGATCAGACATATGCACCATCAGACATATGCACCATCATGCAAACACATAGGTGACCCAACCATCACGTATGTCTGGACATAGAGCTGGACAATCCATGGGTCAAGGTACATTCCAAAATTTTCAATCACAACAGTATACATCTTAATTTATTCAACACTCCTACCTCTTTAATAAATGTTAAATCTCTCCTGAGGAAATAGACTGTTTGGTACAGGCCTTGCTCCTCACATAAAGAGATTGCATTTTCATGGGCTGTCCACAAGTTCTGTCTGGCAAAATCAATCTATTAGAGGTAAATAGAAAAAAATTATTAACTCAATGTGGCTGTAAACAAATCAAAACACAAGAATAAACTCCAGAAAATGTTTAAAACACAGGCAGATTGGTGTAGGACTGACGAAAAGATGCAAAACATTGTAAAGTTCAAAATAACAAAGGGTCTGGAATCTATCATCTACAAATATCAGACAAACAATATCTAATTTCTAAAACATTCCATGAATATTTGAGGCAGATAATGCCATCAATCTGAAACATTGACATTTCCGTTACCAAACCATCATAATGTTGTCAATTCCACTTTCACATTATTAATGAGAAACATACTTTTTAGCCTTTCATCAGCCTGGCTAAACATCCAAATTATGAAACACTCAATGAATAAATAAAGCAAATATGCCTCACACCTCAACCACCGACATTTCCGTTATCAAACCATTACAAATATTTCCATTTCCATGTTCTGAATGAGAAACATGTCCTCAATCTTCCATCAGCTTACCTCAAATGATTCTATCTGCTCCTTCATCCAAGCATCGATGCGAGATTTCACAGGATACGTTCTTTGAAGATGGGTTATCAACTGTAAAATAGAGATTGAGTATGTGTCAGAAAAGAGTCTTGATTTAATATTAAAGTATGCATTCTTCAAAATAATCGTGTTTCATTTAAAAAAAATCTATTTTAAGTGTAAAAAATTGACATTTACAACAATGGAAGAGATTTTCCAAGTGTTCAGGGCAAGACAAAAATATTTTGACCGTTTTTAATTTAACGACCCATTAGGTCACTGCAAATCCATTATATCAAAGGCAGCAATTCGTTCGTGTTCAAGGTCCATCTGTGATAGAACACGTGGGTGGAGCCATGAGAACCTTGCACTTGCAGAGAGGTCATGAGAAAGATCCAACCTAAGATTCCAACGGAGGAGATCTACGTCCAAAAGCATCAATGTTAACCACTACCCTATGTTTCAACTAATGATAGCCTGCAGGTTGTACCAGGCTGATAGTACGGAAAACATTCTGATGAAAAATATCAAAACTGAATGTGAGTGAGAAAAAAAGAAAGACAGAAGAATAACCATGGTTTCATCCACAAATCTAACAACGAAGAAATCTACATCAACAGATCTTGTTAAAAAACTTGGTGGCACGTCTAAGCTATGATGGTGACATGTCATTTGAAGACCATTTAGAAAGATTGATTGTCTTATAACAGAATGATTGCCGACCTCTTGCTTGTGTGTTTCCATCTTTTGATACAAGGCTTGTTGAGCTTTAATCATAACGATCACAGATTTGGCTTGAGCAACCAACAAGTCACCTGAAATAATCGTAAACAAGAGTTATTCATATCCATATATGTAAGTTCAAAGCATTGATGATTTCAACATTATTATTCTTAATCAAATGTCAAAGTTTTCTCTTATGTGAATGGAACTTTTGCTGTGCAGACTCTGACTTCAAAGGCAATACCTCCATTTTTAAAGTCTAATTTCAAATAGTGCTCAAGTAGAAACTGATTTTTGTAAGTTATATCTAAAAACAAATCAAGTACTGCACTACTTTGACAATGCTTTGCCACTTGTCTTCAATCTCGAGTCAAATAATTTTTGTTTGTTAAAAAGCATTAAATTTACATAAGAATTCATCATTCTTGAGAGCATGAGTAACATTTTGTAACTTTACCTATTCCAGGTTGAAGAACATCCAGTTCAGCATTGGTGGAAATCGCCTGGTAAACTCGCTCTAGGTAATGGTTAAGGATGTCTTCTGTCACAAGCTAAATGAGAAAAAAATATATAATTGAAGGGTGAGGAAATAAGGAATGAGATAAAATGCCTGAGTTGTAAGCAATGTCATCCCTGACCAAAAATTGCATTTGCACCTATCACGCTGCGTGTGGCATATTAAGTGTTGAATGTTCCGTTGCTTTTGCTGGGGCAAATTTGCTACTGTAAAAAGCTTAGAGCATGGTGATGATAGTGGATAAGCGCTGTATAAATGCCATTCATTATCATTATCATTTTCTGCCGTGAGATGAATAATGAGCAATAATGGGACAAGGGAGAGTGAATGGAATAGATATAAAGACAGGAAACATCATTCGTCTGCCTGTAAAATGCGTGCTGTCATAGACAGGTGATGATCAACAATATGGGACAAAAAGCTCATAAAACCTTTATTCCTCATCTGAGTAACAAACAAGTTACGGTAATTGTGTTTAAATCTGAAATATGTCATGATGCTAAATTTGATCTTATAATTATAGAAATATTACTCTCTCTCTTTCAATCATATAACAACAAATGCAAAGGCCATAATGCGTCAAGGTGACCAACTTCATCTAAATCTATGTGGAAACCTGACTGAAATTGCATGAAAACTAATGATTTTTTCCCTCTTCTTTGTTAGAAAAATGCATTTGTATATCTATATAAATATCCAAAAGAAAACTGTAAAACAAGGAAAAGGTAGAATACAATAAAAGGTAAGAACTTGTATGCGCACTTAAATAGAAAAGATAATAAAATAATAAAAAGAAACCAGGGATTTACCTTTGAAATTTCTTCATTTGACAGATGTTGTCCTGAAAACAAAAAACAAAAATATGATTGAAAGTTTTATAAGAATTCTAAAAATTCACATTACAGTATCTTGAACATAAACTTCAGAATAAAACATTCAAGCTTTTCAATGACTAGATAAAAAAAGATAAATTTCCCACTTTGATGGTGACAAGCATGGGTTGAATGAAGTCAAAGCTATGGGGTAGGCTGATAGGGATAGAGTTTTCACCTTACATTGGTTGAAAGCATGATGGCGAGTTGTTAGAACAGTGGACTCTCATGGCCCAGGTCGTGGGTTTGAATCCTATCCAATTCAGCTTGTTTTTCTTGGGCAAGAAACTTACTCCAATTGCCTCACTCTGCCCACTCCATGCTACGAAAACCAGGGATGAGCACCGGCTCTATCGGCCTAAAGGCTCTTAATGAATTACTTTCACTTCTATTGGTCATCATTCACCACAGCAAAATCTAGAAATGCTCACTTGCCTATGGGTAAAGAAATAATAAATACAAAAAAAATTTGGTAAGGCAATACAAACCTTGATAGTGTTTTATCAGCTTTGCCCTCATCTGGATGTGCCAGCCTTTTGCTTGACGGTCCAAGATGTTGGACAGAATGACCATGCTGTTGTTTATCAAATCTGTGGGGTTGAAAATGAATCAATTGAGTCAACTTATAAAATTATGACAGTAGCCTAACTATTAGTGTAAATATATTCTTTCAAAGACAAAAAGCAGCCATGGGTCAATGTGAACACAGAGACAACAATTCCGTACTTTTTCTAATATTGCTTCTTCAAATCAATAATACAAACTATGCATGTCTATCATTATCGGTAGCTTGGAATTTTTTTCCTTTTTAAAAAATTTCAAATTTTCAATTTAGCACACTTCAACACTGCAAAAATAAAGATGGGTTTATAGACTGAATCCCAGTACAAGTAGAAAATCACAGACTTTACAGCATATATTCCCAAGCAGGCCATGTCATTCAATATTCTGGGGAACAAACAGTCAAGTGAGGAAAAAAATGGGTAAAGAGTCTTTCCCAAGGACTCAACATCAGTAGCATTGTGCTTCGATTTGAACCCTGTTTTTGGTCATTTCTAAATATTATCTTCACATCAGCTGACGAAAATGTTTTTTTCTCATACAAACCTTTGTTGAACAAGCGCAGGTCAATATCTTGACCGTTCGGAGTCTGGTATCGGTAGGGGATGGCGGGTGGACGTAAATCATTCTGAAATTTAAAAAAATCACAAAACAAAATGGTTAAAATTGATTGTCATGTGGAAGACTAACAAAAAAAAAAGAAAAGATTTCCTGTATCGTTCTTTTGATGCTTTCATATAGATTAAACACTCACTCCTGTGACTTGTTTGTATTTGTCTGTGAAGTGGGTGAGATTCATCTTTCATTGTCTTATTAAACTTCATGTTACATATATTTGTATATATAAACATTCAAATGGTTCAAAATTTGTTCTCTGTGTAAGAATATCACAATAAATGGTAAAAATTGTTGTCAATTCCCTTGTTTAATTTTATTTATTTTTTAAAGAAAGAAAGATATATATATATATATATATATGTATATGTACACATTATTCTTTTTTCCCTCTAAAAGAGCTAAACCAGCAAGCATCCCACCTTGTTTTTGTGTGAGGCCATGGACTGACTGTGCATCTTGATGTATCCACAGTAAGCATCAAGCTCTTTCTTGAAAGTAGGCTGAAGATATCAAATCCGATAACATCTCATTGGTTATCAATTGAAACAGTCTACAATCATTTCATAACATCATATCACCATTCATCCATTTGATTCATTCATAGATAAGCATTTTATGAATAATGCATTTACATATATAACTTGAACAACCACTTTGAGATTAATAATAATAATAATAATAATAAGATAATTCCCATAATTCCAAACATTACGGCAATTTGTTAGTTGAGTGAAGTTTCATTTAAATCAGTGAGAGTAAAAAATAACGGTGTATTTTATACAACAATGTAAAATGACAGGAAAAAAGTCCCCCCCCCCCCCCCCTATTTGCAAAAGAAACAAAAAAAAAAGCATTCTATCACATCAATGTTTTCTAAGGGTAAACATTGAACCCACCAACCTCCTTTCCTGCAATGCTAAAATGTAAAGTTAATATTTTTTTTAAACCTTCATGTCCAGTTCTGCGATCAAATAGTTCATCCGCTCCTCTTGCAACTTTTGGCACACATTTCCTGGTGTTGTCGACGGAACTCCAATGATAATGTCTGTGAAGTTTTAATGAAAACAAAACAAATCCTATTAATACGATCTCAATATGATTGTGGTCCGTCTATATGCCGCAAGTGAGGACAACAACATTTCAATAAAGTCAGTCAAGAATTTACAAATGTACTGAATAGTAAAAAACCACTTTTTTTTATCATTGACACACATAGATTGAATGATATGCTGAATCTAAAATTATTCACCTAAAAGGTTCCAAAAGCCTTTGTACCAGCCGCAAGCACCACCTTTAACACTGAAGACGTCATCACAGAATCGATTTCTGGCCGTGATGATGACAAGGGAGAGACTCTTGGCAAGGTCCTGAGGAGATTAAACCTTTTATTTATAATGGTGAAGAGAAAATTTGCTTCCTATTCCTTGTAAAAATCTGAATTCAAAGTTTTCAAAATTGTTTTCCGAATAACGAGAAAGATGATGTTATTGTAATGGCAGTGACGATGATGATGGGAATATCATAACATTGTAGATGAACATGATGTTGAACATGATGATGATCCTGATGAAAATTATGATTGAAACAATTGTTATTTTGATGATGGTCATGACAGTGATGGCGATGATGATGATAATTATAGTGATGTAGATGATGATGATGGTGATGATGATAATGATTTATGACTCAGGTGATGAGATTTGCGTTAAAAAGGTTGCTTACTAACCCCAAAAAAAGAACTTGTTGTGAGCTCTGTTCCTTTTTGTAACAAAGTTGTGAGTCGCCATCTATGTACTTGACCAGTAAAATTAATACTGGTCACTTCGAATTCCCTGAGATAAAAAGAAACAAGATCAAATCAAGTATTTCTTAAAATCATGGATTTATATCACAGACATTTCTCACAGTTTTTCAATAGTTGTGGGGATGCTTTGAAAGTATCTTAATTTACTATACTCTTTCCACAAGCCACGTATATTCCTAGAACTTTAATTATAATCTTTAAAAGTTTATTAAGTTCTTCATGAACATCCCTTTCGACCATGTAAGGTCATACCAAAGGTTATCCGTGATATGATTTGTGGGCAGAACCTAAACTCTGAAATGGTTTGATAACCGCCGTAAAAAAATCTAACCCACGACTTCTGTGTCCCACAGAAATAATTTTCAATGCGATGATTACATAAAAGTATTGTCTTATTTGACTACCACTTCCTTTAAAATTTCATTCACTTGGCAGTCTAGAGACAGATTAATCAATAGGCATGCTCATGTTTTATTCCATTTTCTCATCCTTACTTGAATACAATTTTCTGAAATCAAAATTGTTGCCCTAAAATTGAAATGTATGAATGAAAAACAAATGCATCTACTCTGTTGGACATTATAAAACAAGTAGGTTGAGTAAGATTTACATCTGGAAAGACTTTACTAACCCTTTTTTCTTAATCATGGCCAGTTGATCATTGTTGAGTTTCTTTAACTTTCCATATTCATCTGTGGCGACAGCTTCCAATTCATCAAAGGTCGGCGTCACAAACAAATCCTTAAACTTCACAACTCCCTGTTACCACACACACACAAGACAAAAGAAACATTTCTTACATAATAATATGAATTAAAAGCCATAGCTGAAGGTTCTGATATAGAAATTTCATACAATATCCTTCTTAACTCCACAGGGAGCATACAGAAGAGTGGCCTAATAGTAGTTTCTGTAAGGATTCGAACCCAGAACCTCTTGATCTCTGAGTTGAGTGGCTTAACCACTCAGCCACTGATGCCACATTCCTGACGTTGTTATTTTGCACTTTCATGAAAATGCATCTGATCTTTGTTCAAGCAGAGAGCACAGGATAGTCTCGTCTTTACTTGACTTTGCCAGGTGATGTTTGAAATGTGTCCAAGGCAAGGCATATAAAACACTCCAGACTAAACGCCTGCCATAGAGGCGAGCTTAAAAAAAATAAATCATAGGCAGCAAACAAATCATATTATGCTGCCTTGAGGGGACGGTTGTGTAGTAGTAGACAACACTAAAAAATCATAATGGATTAGTCTGTGAGAAAGATCTGTTTGTTAAACACAATTACAAGTTTGTTTTTTTGGTGAGGTGTGAAGCCATATCCATTTTCCCTCGATAACATAAATGAAAATTGAATACTAAAAAACCCCCATAAAAACTACAACATACCTCTTTGGAACTATGGTCACCAGATGCTTTGTCGGCTCTTTGGTCTGTTATAGAATCAGGAAGAATAACTGGAAATGATTTCCAGTGAAATAAAAGTCCTTCTGCCAACTGAAAGATATGAGAATAATCATATTAAAAGGTGGAGTATGTTGTGTCTTATCTAAAGGGATTAAAACTCTAAATGTACGCAAACAAGCAAAAACCATACCAAATCTTTATTATTCAAAACGGTTGACTATTAATATGTGAAAATTTTTAAACTATTGAAGGAAAAAAACCAGTATATATAATGTATTCAAGATTTTTTACACCACACGTGACCAAAGATTCAGAAAGCCGGTGGCAATTGAGATTAATTGACAGCTCTTTGATGGTCAAAAGTGACGTTAATTCAAAAAAGAATAGGATCAGCAACTAATAGGAGTGGAGCAAGTTTCACGTAAGGAAAGTGGATGAAGAGATTTGGACATACAAAAAGGAAAAAAACAAATGTGCTCCAGATGACACAATGACATTTCACTGTAGCAACCCTCCCCAATGGTGTGGGTAATTCTAAAAGAGGAAGATTTTACTGTCGAAACAGCTTGGAAAACAAGACAAATTTCACCTGTAGTAAGGAGAACAAGACTATATCTAACTACTAAAGGCTATCGTAACTAGCAAACAAAACTAATTCACTACAAACTGGTTGTTTAAATATATGTTCATTTCAATCTCACAAAGCTAAATGTGAATTTTGTAATACTCTCACCTTTTTTATACTTGTGACCACTTGGGACGTTTCAGGAGACAACCTGGTTGTGTCAATGTTAAAATGAAGAACATCTTTTACAGGCTGAGGAGAATAGAACATTTTCAAACATTAGCTTGATGCAAACAATACCATTTCACTTTTAACAGAATTCTGTTATTCCTCAGGACTTGGATCATATTCATAATTTTTTTAATGTAAATAATACTTTTATTATAATAGAATGTAGCTTTTATAAATTAGCAGATACATTTATAAACACCTGAAACAGAAATATCACATTAT
The DNA here is from genome assembly GCA_030265205.1 of Dirona pellucida. Lineage (NCBI taxonomy): Eukaryota > Metazoa > Mollusca > Gastropoda > Nudibranchia > Dironidae > Dirona > Dirona pellucida. The sequence goes on along the minus strand of JARDUL010075447.1, from coordinate 1,891 downwards.
CCTTAACAAATTCTGTCATTGTTTTCTTTTAAAGAAAAATCAATCTTTTTAATGCAATTTTGATTTCTGCTCCAAATCTTGTTTTTATAATGCTACATGTCAAAGGGGAACATATGATATCTGTATTTTACAAAGCTAAGAGTAAGAGTCATTGGTGCCAATTTAAAGAGCTTGAATCTCTTCTCTTAAATGATAGGTAAAGATGAATTTATAGTCCTGAATCCCCATATAAAAATATACAGGCTCTTAGCTCTACTAGACACATTATTTGTCCTCCAGCAGGCCACGTCATTCAATAACCTTCTCCACTCCAATGGGAGCATACAGTAGAACAGCCTGCTAGGCGTGACATTCTAACGTACTGACAATATCTTTCTTTTGCCGCGAATGAGAATAAAAATGTGTAAAGAGTCTTTCCCACAGACTCCACACATTGGTAGCTTCAGCCAGGTTTTGAACTCCGGACCTCTTGATCTAAAGTAGCCTTACCACTCAGCGACCAATACTCTTTTAAATTTAGTGCAATTGTAAAACTATTGTGAGGATATGTAGTAGCAGTGTGGTGTCAGTCAGGATATTTTCCCACACTATCAGTCAGAACTTTCCTGTGGTATGTTTTTGGTGGTTTTTTTCAGACGGGAGAGGCAATTTTATAAAAATCACTTCAAGAGTTCTACCAAAGAGCATTTAATCCACAGCCCTAATTATGAAATAATCTCACCTTCTCATCAGTATGGTCAAAGGGTCCCACTTTGAACTTGTTTCCTCCACGTTCGCCAGCCATACTGAACACAGTTCAGTTTGTGGTATTGATCCTTTTTTGTATCTTCTATTTGCTTTGAAGATTATTCAAGAGCTGAAAATGAAAGCAAAGAGAAAAGATAAAAAATGCTTAGAAGTACAGTTTTCAGAATAAGAAGAATAGATCATCTTATCATATCATTATTATGATTTCTCATTCTCCTATTAGACTTAGACTACTGACTGTACTGTTAATTATGTCTCATCTATTGAATTGTTTTCTCCATTCCCATCTTGCCAGTGTCAGTCTTCTATTATGATCTTTCCTAGTCCTCCCTCTATCCCATCATCATCCCTTTATTCCTTTGTCCACCCTAGACGTCATTTTTATCATCAAAATGCTGCTTGGATGACACGTTCATGTACTGTTGGCGTTTGTGGACTGTTGTTGTGTTGATGTTGTGTGTCAGACTCAGTTTCAGTTTCAGTGTTTCAGTTTCAGTTTCAGGTCTCACCATTCATGCACACTGCTCACTGTTAGTCTGCAGTATGAATTACGCAATATATATACATTTTAGAGCCACACTTTGTGAAATTTCGATAATCATTGTCCGACAATATGCATACAGTATTACTGTATAAATGACATTCCCTAAAACTAAAGGCATTCTCTGACTCGTTTGACCGTAACTACAACAAGGAAGTCAAGGCCAAAAATTGAATGGCTTGAATGTGTTGTGAACATTAGAACTTCTGTTTGATCGAGACAATTCGCACTGTGAGAGCTTTAAATGCCATTGAGTTTGCACCTTGCATTAATTGCAGAGTGAAGTGAAATCCAGCTTTCACTCAAGAAAAGAATAGCACCCCATCTTCGGTCCTTTTTACTTTAGACTTGATGCAATGGAACTTTTAGTTGTTTGTTTCCCAAAACAAACCAAATAAGAAAATATTATGGGAGTTGTCGTCCTTGACAAATCTTTCCCAATGAGAAAAATTCTTGAAATAACTCCGTACACATTGTAGTGAGTTTAGCTCAGAATTGTTTATTGAGCCAATGGAAATGTCACAATATCTGGATCTGGATTAATACGCTGAAGAATCCACTTTTGGCATTGTACAGCGATCCATATTATAGACTGGATGGTCT
>JARDUL010075336.1:0-11765 GCA_030265205.1 Dirona pellucida | reverse complement strand
AGAGAGAGAGAGAGAGAGAGAGAGAGAGAGAGAGAGAGAGAGAGAGAGAGAGAGAGAGAGAGAGAGAGAGAGGGAGGTGGGGGTGAAGTAGAAATCAGCTTCAACTGACACCAATTTGGTTGCATAGTTTTCGTCCTCTATGACAATATGACATATTACTCATGTCATCATTAAATTTGAATCATATGAGGATTACCTTCTGCTGTCCTAGATTCAAAATCCATTACTCAACTATACTCTCTCCACTCCCACCACCACTGTGTTAAAACTGTAGAGAAAATAATTTGACAACAAAAGACAAATGAATAGTAGAGACACAGAAATTTGTGCTTGTAATTTATTTATGAACGCATTTCCAAGTTTTACACCTCAAAAGCAGCTGGTTAAATAATTATGCCTAAAGCACCTAGGTCATTCATACCAGAGATCTTGCATCCATTTCACTGTCACTTGCATCACCATCCACCCTTTTCTGCATTACACACATATACATCATTTTTACAAGTCAATAAATATCAACTAAAGATATAATTTACAACTCATTTGTTTTCTCTTTCATAATATCAACATGTATGCATGCATGGAAAAAAAGAAAAAAAAAGAAAAAGAAGAAAAAATAGAAACAGAAAAAAAAGTACTTCCTAGTAAACATCATGTCATTCTAACGATAAAAGGTTGTTAGATAATATTATATCCAAATCATAATTTGTCTGTCTGGTTTATCTACATAAGAACCTTTGCTCAGAGCTAAAAAAAAAGTTAAATGATTCTCAAATCAATTGGGAGAATTTTTATTATAGTTATAGTGTGTAAGCAGAGGAACTTGGAGAGGGTAAGAAGGACGGAATGAGAGAGGAAGAGAAGACAGAAAGAGAGAAAGATACAGTTAGAAAGCAAACAGATAGACATAGTACAGTGAAAATCCAAGTATGTTGGCTAAACATTTCAATTTTTTTTGGAGAGACATGAGACGTAGGTAGGTAGGTAGGTAGGTAGGAAGGTAGGTTGGTAGGTAGGTGGGTAAGTAGGTTAATGGTTATAAATGTGAAAGTAGGCAGTCAAAAAGTACATTCATAAAGACAAGACTGAAGATTCATAATAATTTATCAGCATAACATTGATCGGTCTGCCAAAGGTAAACTTGGTAATGTAGTACATACTAATAGAATGTAGTTAGTTATTAATGGAAGACAGAAAAATCTTTTAAATTCTTAAAATAATTATTTTTTTTAACAAAAAAAATCCTTTAAACTTTTTTCCCCTCCCTGCCCAAGCATATCAATGCATGTGTAGCCTCTCTTCTCTTTGCCACATAAGTCATCATAATATCATTTTATTGACATAACATGCAAAGCATTATTGTGGAAAGTAAAATATTTGAATTATACAAATTTCCCTGTGTAAGGTTTTGCTACTATACAATAACTTTGAACAAAAAGTACTGTACTTAAAGTGTACTTTTCACATGAACACATTTCAAATATGTGTGAATATATCTCACATAAAAGTGAAACCCTTTATATATACAAGGTGTCTGAAAATTATCTTTAAAACTTCCACTATTTATAAAATATATAACACTCATTGAATGAAAAATACACTTGTTTCAATAATGAAATCCATGAAATCTAAATAAGGTCAAATAGTGATCTTATAAACATTTGATATTAAGTGTATGAGATGGAATATGCCTTTCCTCACCAATTTCATTGTGTCAATTGCAATTGCTACCCCACTTAAAATATAAACCATTGATTTCATTATCTAAATTACCTTGTTTCAAAATAACGAGTATATGAGCCAATATTATGTTCATATTCTAATAAGCTGTACACAGATAATTTTTTGACACCCTAATATACATACAGCGCTTTACTAAATAGTCGATGACACAGTGGAAAACAATATAGATACACATGAGAAGAAAGAGTACTACTATCATTGTCAGTATTAGAGTAACAATTTTCTTTTTTTTATGAAACGTGGAGTAATTACCCATGGTTCCATTCTAGCAGAAATTAATGTAGTTTATAAAACTCTTAAAATATTGACAGACCAAAATTTTAACTCTTGTGAAAAATAATAATTGGCCACTAAGTAATAAAAACAAATTATATATGTTAATTTATGAATATCTGATAAGTGCATTGTTTAGTGCATCATCATACCATAAAAAAATATATCAAAAGCTTTTACCCTCGGCTTTCCAAGACTTATCATAACCAACTGTCTTGTTAATTTTCATCAAAATTCAATTGTTGGCAAACTTAATCGCAATGTTCATTATAATCAGGGTACATAAATTCATGTCTTCAGACTTTCATATATTACATAAATATATATATATATATATACATGTAGCGGACAAAAAATAATGTCGTGAGGAATGGGGCCGAAAGAAAAAAATTGAGGGAGAGGTAAAAGAAAGATCATGTAAACATCAATCTTTTAAAAATAAGGGGGAAAAAAGGTGAAAGACATGGACAGATAAACTTAATGAAAAGAAAATCAAAATACCATAAAACGCAATCAATTCTTAGATTCTATGAAGCACTGCTATTTACATAGTTTAAAATCAAAGCTAATTTTACATGATAACAAGGAAGGAGAGCTAAAAGAAAAAATAATAATGAATATTTGTTTTTTCAGTTTAGGAAGGGAAACACTCTTACACATGATAAAAAAAATATATAGCCCCTTGGCAATAATATTAATGCAAAGTATTAATGGAGAAACAGAGATTGATTTCCCCGTTCTGACTTAGTTTCACTTTCAGTTTCAGCACTCGAAGACACCACAATCATTGTTGGAAGAAGTATACATAAGTTTGTCTACACCGAATGCGAAGTGCCACAAAGTGAAAGTTTTTGGGCTCATGGTGACAGCAATTTCCTAGCAGCCAGCCGAATATCAATTTAGAACTCAAAGTTGTAGAATTGTTGTATCATTATATATTTTTTATATTGTAAAATGCAAAATTTAAGTCCATTCTTCATTTCTAAGTGTTGCAGATGTCACAAATATATATTATATAGTTTTCTGAGGCCATTTTTCTTATCATTTTTACCCCTCAAAAATGCAATCACTAATGGAAGCCCAGCTTTGTATCATGCTCTCGTCAATATTGTAAAAACATGTAGGTACATCTTATTTATAAAAAATAACAAGTTCAACACAATAAGTCTAACATGGCACAAAATAAACCAAAATGGTTGTTACCCAACTGGTTACTCAACAAATGATAAAATCATAATGCTGATTACTGAGCCAGGTATATTTACTAGCATCAGGTTTTTTTTACTTTGCTTGACACAAGAACAACTTAAATCAACTATTGCTTTACTCCTAGCTGCCTTGCTTTTTCATTTACTCCCTGGTTCATCCAAGCTTGTCTCCAGAAAAGTGGCTCTATAAACCGTTCTATTTCACTCTCATGAAGGCAGCAGTGTGGACAAGATGAAACACAAAATGGTGAAGCCTTAACAATCATTAAAATACTAATTATCAATAATTTGATGTACTATTTCCTTTCCAAGTCGTAGAATTTATGGGATAAATTTGTTTATTTTACAACATTTATATATTTTTACAGATATATCTAAAGACGGCTTATACCTCTTTGTTCACCATATCAAACATAAAAAACATTTTTTCATTGGAAATCCCTCCATGTTTTTCCAGCAAACTTTGGAATCAATAAATTATTTCATTGTTATTTACAGATGCTTTGTGCCATGTATAAAATATAAAAATGCAGAGTTTGCTTTTTTTTTAAAATAAGAGGCAAAATATACATCAAAACTCCATTCGATAAGGTCTATGACCTTCATATAATGTTTGTGGCATAACATAATGATTAAAAAGGGTCTAATTTCCTAATCAAAGACAACAAATAATATGTTAATTTGACTAGAAATTTGAGAAATTATAAAATGTACACATTATTAATTATACTATAATAGTTATAGTTGGCTACACATTATTATCAGGACTTTAAAAAAACAAACATCTTCCTTTGTAATGAAGAAGAATAACACACCACTTGATATCATGCTTTCTGTTTTGATAATTGATGTGATCTGTTCACATCATTATTCAAACTGAGAGAAAAAATATTGGTTACATTGATGCCTCTACAAAAAGTCCATTGCGTTAACATGTTGACCCTCAGAAACCTTGCTGTATTGTGATACGTTGCACATATATTATAGTAGTAGATCGACAATGGGAATATCAATAATTTATATTCATTATCAAAACTTTTGAAACAATGTGACACAGGTACACAACAGCAGATAAACACAACATTTCAACAGTCATTTTTCTGCATGTATCAAGCGCGTGTGTGTGTGTGTGTGTGTGTGTGCGCATGTGTGCGTGTGTGTCTGTGTGTGACTCAATCAATGTGAAGAGATTGGCCATAAGACATCAGTTTTTTCAATCCTTCAATCAAGGTAATTTATGTGTGTGATGTACATCCATGTGACCTTGACAACACTCCCCTGCATGACATAAATGTTTGTAAATAATAACAACAACAGATAATATCTGACACTAATCATGTTCCACACTTGATTAGGTCACACAAATTATACATTTTGTGAAAATTATCATCAATTGAAATTCATTAAGATTTTACTAATCTCAATGGTGTACACAGCCCAATGATGAGAAATATTTGTATTGGATATACAAATTTTGGAAAATGAGAAAAAGTTAAATAATCGCATATCATATCAGTCAGACATTGCACTTCCATACAAACATCATGGTTTCTAGAACCACTCTGCTTTCAGCATCGCATCATCATTATTGCATAAGATGATTTAACTCTTGATTGCCTCACTAGGTCTGGGTGTAGAAATAGGTACCATCTCACAGCTGGGAATGTAATCTGCGATGGATGACTGTCCTATCAAGAGGGTGACATCGTAACTTGCCAACTTCACATTAAGGAAACTGGGATAAATACCAACTCTATGGTCCAATAAGCTGAAGAAAAGGACTTAACAAAGTACTCATTATAGAAAGGTTTGACAAACAGTCACTTTTACCGTATATACTTTTCAGCTCAGTTTAATTAAATCAGGAAATTATTGTGAAGATGAGAGATTTTGTTAAACCTAATTTCTCTATAATATTAATATATATATAACTGTCCCTCTAATATTCAATATTCTTTTTTTTAATTCTTCATGTAGTTATAAGGGTCATAATTGCATTTTGTCTAGTTCATACAATCCAATCAACGAGACAACAATGATGATCATGATCAATGACAGCAGTGATAGTGAAGATGAAGATGATGAGGATGATGTAGAATTTAAAGTCACCTGGGTTTTTTTTCTTCTAATAAATGAAAAAATAAAAGTTTAAATAAGGACATTTCAAAGATGTATATTATGTTGTTTTGAGGAAAATATCTTTCACTCTCTATAACACACCACATGCTATGACATGAGCTTCCCTCAACTTTATTGTTCTTATCTCTATATTATAAAATGATGTTAAACCAGGATCATCTCTTATAAAAATTTAAAAAGAAAAATAATTGTGCGTCATTCTTTCATGTTTCAGCCTTCATTGCGAAGCATTGTAGAGAAAATGAAAAAGAGAATTTTTCTGCTGTATTTGAATTTGAGGCACTGTTTTTACTAAGGCTGTATATAGTAATAAATGCTTCCGTTGTATTCCTGAAACGCCTCATCCTCTGGAAGACAATATGATCTCACAGATGTATGGTAGTCGTCTCCCAATCAATGTCCAAATTTAAATCTGTAGAATAAGTGAGATGATAAAAAGAAAATGAGACATGGTTATTAGACAAAAATCGAAAAGAGATATGATTTTGTTCTTATATCTAAAATGATGATTTTAAATTTTCTTTATCTACAACTTTTCCTTCTGTTTTCAAAGCTTTTCATAAACTCCTCCCCTTTTTTTCCCAATTATGCTACTATCAATACAGTTTGCTGTGTAAACCAAGACTCAAAAGAACAAAATATTACACACAACATAATATAATTTATGAACTGTGACCCAAGTACTCGTCTTGTTGCTCCCTCTCTATATATTTTTTTTTACTGACAAGCCTCTGGACTTAAACGTCAATTGTCTAAAGAGACAAGATGGGTTAAACGGTGGCCAAAGGGAGATGTGGAAAAGCATTCACTTTTCAGATTTGTTCTATCTATTGTCAGTAAATTGCAAAGACAATTTAAATCTGAGGATGAAATACAAGTTCAGTATGAAAAGAAAATTCATTCAAAAAAGCTTTTCAACCCAAAAGGATTTCACTATTTCACTGCAATTCTTACCAAAGGATAGGAAAAAAAATTAAATGAAGGTGAAGTATAAAAGCACCCAAAACCACAAACTATTTACATTTTGGAAGCATCTACCTCTGATGTTTGTTTACTCCAAAATAAAAAAAAGATAAGTTATTCGTTACGAATTGAGTACAATGTGAGAGTTAGTAGAACAGAGAAAACAACCCCAAGTCAGAAAAATAAGTGACATAGATACAATGATGTAAAATTTTGACAAGACTGTTCCATCTCCCATTTGGACAACCTATATGTGGTAGGTATTTGAAAAAATACAATAATAGATAGCAAAGGGGTAAAAATAAAAGAAATAATGAACATCATGTATATGTATATATGATTTGAGTCGTCTTAGTCTTAGCCTGTCTTCTTTCTTATTACTATTACTTACAACTAAAATATGATCCTACTATAGATCAAAACCGTTGGATGGGTTTTCCATTTTCCCGAGGTAGTTCTATTGTGAGTATAAAGGACCATGACAAACAACTTTCCAATGGTGAATAAGGAATCTCATGATTTGTTTTCGGTACTTCCCGAATAGCAAGGTCAAGTTGCTGGGGAAAACCTTCTAACGATCTTGTCCTATTGATGAGCTTTCCTTTCAATAAAACAGTTTAAAATTTAAAGTCTAAGTCTAAACAGAAAAAAGAGAGGTAGAGAGTGTGAGTTTTTTACATCAACCTACAAATGTCTGTTATAAAAATAGTACCTTTCCTTTCATCTTTATAGTATAGCCCACATTTTCAGTCTTCAAGGATCAGACACTTGATTGGGTGACAGTCAGCTTGAATTTGAATCAATAAACTGATAGCACATAGCACCAGTTACATACATGATGTGAAAAACTAAAACAATTTTGCCATTTTCAAACCCGACGATCCTTTTCTCATGCAGTCATATTATATTCCATTGATTTGAAATTGGATTTGTAAAACGATTTTCTTGCATTTTGATTTGAAAGTCAGCATCTACATGTACGGACGCACTGTGGAAAACCAAATCTGTACTCCAGAAGATGTTATATTTTACAGCAATTGCTGGATAGAACTACCATGATGGTCAACATTGAAAACTGATTGATGAGGAATGGGAAAGGATGAAGAAGAAGAAGAGGAGGAGGAGGAGGAGGAGGAGGAGGTAGAGGAGGAAGAAGAAGAGGAAGAAGAGGAAGAGGAAGAAGAAGATCCAACTATTCAGCAGTAGGATTATTTGTTAATAAATATTGTAATACAAACACGTCAAGGGCTGACTGAAAAAGGGAAACATATTTGAATTTGAGGGACAATGCCAAAAATAATTCACAACAATTGTAAAAAAATAATTACATTCTTTCATTTAAAACACCCTACACAAGATACATTCTTTTTGACCTTCCACATATATACTTATTCAGCTAAAAACAGCACGTCTGACTTCATTTTTCTTTCTTTTTTTTTCTTTTTTATTTTGGTCTTTCTTCCTTTGATCAGTATGTTCTTAACGATGCTTTATAATTATCTGTAAAATAGTAATAGCAGGATAGTAATGGTGTATCATAAAACATACTGAAAGAACAGAAAAAAAATTGAATTCCAAAAGTGGGCAGGTGTCTCTTTACCCGTTGTTGGCATTCACTTTTCTAGTCCTCTGTGTTATCTTCAAGTGTTATGATACTACATTGCTTTCCTTATAGTTTGGTCAGTTTCTCGAGGGTTCCCAACCATATTCATTTTTCTATACTATGATGATGAGAGACTTTGAAAAGCTCCCATTAGGTCTCTCAGCTGACAAAAGTTTCAAGTTCTGCCCCTTATAAAATTTCAATGAATTCTCGTTAAAAGGAGAACATTTTTTGTCGGTGAGTTCATCTTTTCCCTTTCCCTTTGTGCCCTTTTAAGGCACCAGGCTTTAGAAGCTGCAACCTGCAGCCGTCAACTGGCCACAAGTCCTACAAAGATATATAGGTGAGTGAGTAATATACTGGGAATATTTTGAGGTCTTATTGTGCCTGTAGCCAAGAGACAAAAATAATTTTAAACCATCACTGCATATGTATGTGTTACATGCCGAGTGTGGTATTCAACAAACAAAACTTTTTCTGACAACTGAGGAGATAGCGCAATGACCAGGTGCATTAAAATATTAAAAACAATAACAACAGTGAAGCAATTCGATTTTACCTCGTGTCTATCTTTAAAACTCACTCATATTCTCACATACACTCAGTCTGTAAATTATTGTAAAGGACCCAAAAGCGTATAGACATTATGAGACAAGGAAATGGAAAAAAGTAGGTTGATGTAAGTAAAAGAGTTATGATAGACACATGCAGGAAAATTATTTATAATAACCATCTAAGCCTGCATTGCAAGGTATTGAAGCAAAATGAGACAGAATCAAAGAAGGAAGAAAAGAAGAGAAAGAAATGTGATTTTGTTACTTTACAAAACACTTCATAAAACTTGTTTGACTGATCTGAGGTGATTTGTGTATTCAGTAATTTCACAAACTTCAATCCTGATTCCAGCACTTCATCTGCTTTGGGTCCAGGTGCAGAAACAAAGGAAAGGATGGGAACAAAAATACTCTCCTTCCAGACCACAGCAATAGATAACCCACTTGAGACAGTTCGCAAAGCTTGGATTCATCTTGACAAAAATAACCTCAGCCTGAAGGGAATTTTGCCCTCAAAATAAAAAAATATCTGTCTCGAGTGAGTTATAGGACAAGACAATATCAAATCATCATCACGCCAGATGTGGATTATTTTACTAGGAGATTTATTGTTCATTATTCAGCAAAGCGAAATGATAATAATGTATACAGACAAAGTGAAAAATATATTTTTTACATAGTGTCTGGTGTTTACTTATTACTATAACACATAGTTATCCATAATATCTACTTTATACTTAAAATAAAAGGCCCCATAAGCTGTCTTTTCTTTTTATGATAAATGAATTGCATTACATGAAATCCTGTAAATATGTACACACAGCAAATAAATAGTCAAATTACAGGTAGGTAGATTGTATCATGAAACAAATAAGATAACAAAATTCATTAAAGAAGTGAATACATGTATATAAAAGCTTTGAAATAAATAAACATCTCAACTTCTAACTTTTTATCCTTTTTTTTTGTTTTGGTAATTTCATATTCCATTCATCCAAATTAAAGCTCTACTATTTTTATCTTTTTCACTAAAGGAAACCTGACACAATCTGTAACATTTGCAAATTTTTGCAGGCAGAAAGTATAGTACCCCTACATTCTTTCAATTCAAACAAATGCAATGGTCCTTTCTATGAGGCTATATATATATATATATATAACAAATTCAGAGAAAATGTGTTGACAACAATGTCAAGTATAGAGAATACAAGAAAAGCAGAGTGTAGTGTATGTAATCGTAAGAGATCAGCAAATATGGTGCACAGTGTGAAGCAGTCATTGCAAACTTTCCCTTTGGCAATACCGTCATCTCCCCAACTGTGAAAAACCATGCAATATATGCAATCAACAACTTCTTTCACAGCATCACAACAATAGAGTGAAAAACATACTTGTAGTAAGCAACAGACGGTAATGTGTGTCTCAATTGATGAAGACTGACGAGACAGAGTAACGAGATTGGAAGCACAATTTGGCTGGCATGAACAACAGATGTGGTGGAAACAGGTTTAACTCAAATCTAATCCAAGCTATTGTGTTCACGTTTAATATTAAACAGTGTACACAGACAATGATTTGATCTAAACATATGTGAGCAAATAAATATTCATAATCCTTTGTCCATCCGCTGGACATGCATTATTGCACCCTGACAAAAAATGTATTATTAAAACCTAATGAATTCAATTAAAGCATCCTTGACACATACATGTAAAAAAAAAAATCGGTTCCCTTTGTCTACAGTTCTGAATCGAAATGGATAGCTGTGTTTTAAGAGCGAAACTGCTACAAACTGTTTAAAGCAAAGATAGAACCAGGTTATTTTTGTACTTTGGTATCTTCAATTAATTGATCCGGCATATTCAGACACTGCAGATTATTGAAACCCATGGTCAATCACAAAACATCTTTTCACTAAACATTATACATAGATGTGTGCCCAATGTAGACAAATAAGGTTGATAAAAAAAGATTCTGACAGTCGATAATACTTTTCCAACATTGTTAACAGGTGCAAAATGTCTCAATAGTGATTGAGGTTTTGTGTTCTCAAAATCAAGATAAGGAATACAGTGCCTTGGTCAGCCAAACTGTTTTGTTAAACATGACAATGGAAGATCTAAGCAATTGATAGTTCACAAGTCTAGAAGTGATGATTTCAGCCAAACTGGTTTCCACTACTTGTGTATGCATGAGATCAATTATGCGTCCTCTTTGATTAGTCTTGTACAAAATACTAACATTTGAGAAAGGATAAAAATATGTCCTGTCTTTGTGTGACTGATAATAAATAAATCAAACAAAACACACGAGTATAAAAACATAAAATTGAGACAATCAATAACAAAACTAAAAGTGCAGTAGACAGTATTATCATCTGAGAACCCAGAGGTCCTGGGTTTCAATCATGGAGGGGAAGGATTTCATTACACAGGATAGGTCCCGAGAAGTTATGGCCCTGCCCTGAAGAAAACACTGACAAACACAGCCCTCTCGGCCTATCAGATATGAACCTTTAAAAGTGCAAGTCCTTCCTTTGGAATGATCTGAGCGTCAATAACTTCATGAAACTCAACACCAAACTTGACACAGATATTCCATGTGGACAAAAACAAACAACAAACAAATCCACAGGAATACAAATCATATAATTACAGAAAACAAAACAAACAAGATCAAAGAAAACAAATATCCATCAAGAAAACAAAGGAAATAAAGTTACACTTATCAAGCCACAAATGAGTTGAAAATTCTAATCAATCTCGGGAAGAAAAAACAAACTTACAGCTATGTATGTATTGACAGAATCAATCCTTAATACTCGCGATTAGTACTACACAATATTTTTTGCGCAACAAATTAAGAATAAATTATAAAGCGAAGCACAAATTCACAGCGGCTTCAGTATGTAATTAACACAATGAAGGAAGATAGTTTCATTTTTGGAAGACAGGCTCGACATGGCAAGGAGAGGTATGACACTCAATGACAGCAAAGGTGGACAAGGGTGCCAAACAGGAATTCACACTTCACTCAAAAGCCGGCTTACAAATTTGATACAGTACTAATTCTTTCAAAGGGCCAATGAATTGGTACAAAATTTGTTTCAAAAAGAGAACAAGAAAAAAATGATATAAAAATATTTTTGAATGATCATAAAATGATATTCTAAAAATATGAACCCTTTCAATCAAGCTCTCAAGACAATTCTTTTATTGGGGTGGGGAGGAGGAAGGGGGGGGGGGGGGGGGGGGGGGAGGATAAGAAAAGTAAAAAAATTAA
>JARDUL010075225.1:0-11766 GCA_030265205.1 Dirona pellucida | reverse complement strand
TATGTGGGCGAATAGTCACTCCGTTTAAACAATGGAGAGTTCCAATCATGCCCAGTTCTAATTGGATACAGTAACTTTGATTCCGCGCGGTTCCAATTGACGATTACTTGTCGTGTGACCGAGTGCCCTCGATACCGCTCGGTCTCAATTGACGTTTACCCCTGTTTTCGTCAATTGGCACCGAGTCACTTGGTGCCAATTGACACTACGTTTTATAAAATGTTTAGAATGATTATGTTTTTGCTTCCAAAGACCATGTAAAATGTACTTATGGATAACATCACGATTGCTGCTATCGTGGTGATATTTGACCAAATGTGAAATGATTGATATAAAATAATTTTATTTTTAGAAGTAGAAAAGCAGTATTTGTGCATGGTCTGTGATAGTCATGTGTGATGTTGTAAGGTGCCTAGAGTCCTCCAAATAGGCGATATAAATGCATTTATTTATTATTATTATTATATTATTGTTATTCTTATAATTATTCTTATTCTTATTCTTATTATTACTATTATCATTATTATTATCAATGTAAACTTTTCTATATTTTTTGTTTTTATTTTTTCTCATCCGAAGAATAAATAAATGCGTCCCTCAACTCACTTTTTTTTTCTCACTTGATTTAATTGTGATTCCAGGAAACAAGCCAAGCGGGCCCAGTACCCCAGACAGTTTGAAATACATCAGTCTCGTGTTGCTGACTGCCCAGAATGCATTGCTCATTTTGGTCATGCGCTATGTGCGGACAAGGGAAGGAGAGATGTTTGTGTCCACCACAGCTGTCATCGTGTCTGAGATGTTCAAGTGTTTGGCCTGTCTCGGCATAATATTGATGCAGGTGTGTATACATGGTATATATATATATATATATATATATATATATATATATATATATATATATGTTGGTTATCAGTTTTACATGCATTTATTGCAAGGGCCTCCAGAGTCTAAAGCCGATGAGCTTAGAACAGGGCCATGTAAAAGCTAAACACATTTCTACCTGGGCCTGCCTCTTAGATTATGCTAGTGTCGTAGTGTTTACTATAATGTTCATCTAGCACTTAGCTATTATAAACAGATTTAGTTCAAACTTCACACACTCATTCATAAGTATCTAAAGAAATTGATTACGAAAAATATAATATGATTTAAAAAAGATTTGAAAAATATTCATGAATCATTCATAGCACAGTTGAAAGTGAGGGAGGGGATTGCGATTGTGAGGACATCAGCGTTCTCGGGGCTTCTCGACTCTTTCGTTGGAGGTTAGTCAAGACATATCGATATCAAGTTTTGTGTCAGATGAACTCTATTTTGTGTCATTTTCACAGCACTCAAGGAGAAAATCAGAGCCATTTTTATGTCCTGATCATTCGTCATTGCTGTCTTATAGTCCATCATAGTTTCGCACATCTCTTCGGGTGAATATCACTTCGCCTTTAGGGTCTATTCCGAGGGTAGACCGGAATAACCCAGGTGTCAGCAGCAGTGTAGCGCTGCAAAATGCGATCAAATGCGATCAACCCATTGCCTCCACTAGGATTTGAACCCGCGACCTCTCGAACCGAAGACGAGTGACTTAACCACTGCGCCACCAGCTCTCCCAAATACAATAGGGCATAGAGTTGATATCATCCAGCCTATTGGGTTTAAGTCCTTGAATGGGGTCAAGCGTTAACAACATATATATTCTGTTACCCATGTTCAAGCCAAATAAAAATGTACTGTTTCTATGGTGATATTCGACAGCCGTTATATTCTATTCCTCAGGAGAGAAAAAAAAGGTAAGCTAGGAGTGAATAATCTTCACATTTTTTTCTTATGCACAGTGGGCTGATCCCCTGCTTGCCTTAAAAGTCTTGATCCATAGATTTTCCAGTTCTGTATCAGGTCATGTGTACTAGTAGGGCACAGACTTGCACTTAACCTGGATACGCTTTACTTAGGTCTGCGCATCGATGCCTTCTGCCTTGTACACTGTCCTCGGCCAGACACAGAGCTGGTCCCTACACTGTTTAATTACGATACTATAGGGAAAGATAACAAACAAACAAACAAATTTTTTTCTTATCATTTCCCAGGAGGGAAGTGTGAAACGTTGGCTGGATTTACTATACAAAGACATCGTGTGTGAACCACTGGATTGTGTGAAAGTGTGTGTACCATCTCTCATCTATGTGCTACAGAATAACCTCCTCTATGTCGCTGTCTCCAATTTAGATGCTGCCACCTTTCAGGTAAGGAACGAGAGGCAAAGAATTATTTTAGTATCATTGAATGTGTTTGAAATGTATATCGTTGAAGAATGTGTTTGAAATGTATATCGTTGAATGTGTTTAAAAGTCTATGCCCCCCCCCCCCCCTTTTTATATTTTCTATGATTACAGGATGAATAAGATTAGACGATAATAAATTAAATAAATAAAAAATTAAAGAAAATTTCCTTTATTCATTCCAGGGGGAAATTTGTCTTTAGGGTCTATTCCGAGGGTAGACCGGAATAACCCAGGCGTAGCCACTGTGCAGCGCTGCAAAGTGGGATCAAGGTTTTGAGAAAAAATACCAGTGCTTCCACTGGGGTTTGAACCTGTGTCCAAAGACAACTGACTTAGCCACTGCGCCACCAGCTCCCCTAATTGATAGATGAACAAAGCTATCTTTGCTTTGTATCCTCTTTCTTGAATTTATTCTTTGTCTTTAACAAAGATTTTAAATCAAATCTTTTTGCTTGTTGTATAATAGTTGCATTTTATTCGGGCAATGTATTGCAATCTAATGAGACCTGTTTTATTGAAGAATATTACGTTTTCATTTCTGTGTATTCATACTGCTATTTTTGATATTGTAAACTATGAAATTTAAATAAGAATACTTTGTATTTTCCTTTAACTCTAGTGATGTCTGTTTCTCTTTAGCAACTCTATCTTGCTGACAAGCCAATATGAGATCATTAGAATAGATCGACAAAGTAGTCGGGTTCATTTCTCAGAGTAATATTGTCTGATGATTGAATTAAGCTGTTTTTAAATTGTTCTCATATCCTTTTTATTCCCTCCCCTTTAGGTCACTTACCAGTTGAAAATCTTAACCACTGCCATCTTCTCTGTTGTGTTGCTTCGCAAAGTCTTAAGCAAATTACAATGGGTGTCATTGGTCATCTTATTCGCTGGGGTGGCCGTTGTCCAGCTCCAGCCCTCGGGAAAAGTCAAAGAAGTGGCCACGGAGCAGAGCCCAGTCAAAGGATTAGTTGCCGTCATCATTTCGTGCTTCATGTCTGGTTTTGCCGGTGTTTACTTTGAGAAGATTCTGAAAGGCACGAGACAGTCTATTTGGTTGCGTAACGTGCAGCTGGGATTCCTGGGTGTGATCATCGGATTCATCACCATGTACATCAAGGACGGAGCCAAAGTCCAAGAGAAAGGATTTTTCAATGGTTACGACTCTGTTGTGTTGTTTGTCGTGTGTCTTCAATCATTTGGCGGCCTCTTGGTGGCTGTCGTGGTCAAGTATGCTGACAATATTCTTAAAGGTTTTGCCACCTCTGCTGCTATTATTGTCTCATGCATTGCCTCCATGTATTTTTTCGACTTTCAAATCTCACTGCAGTTTTCGCTGGGTGCCTTGCTGGTCATGGCGGCCGTATACATGTACAGTAGGTTTGTACCGGCCCCATCTCTACCCGAACCCAGGAAAATGTAAAAATGGAACGAATGTAGCTAACCTGTTAAACATATTTAACCTGACTTTATTCAAATGTATACCAGTTGCCACATTGTATCCATATCTTTAGTCTGGGCTTAGATATGATCTTTTTGTGAAGGGACTGTTTACAATAATAATATATTCATTGAATAATACAAATCATACTGACTTAATGTATAAACTGACGGTTTATTGTTTTATAATCTGGAAATTACCTTTGTATGTATGAGTAAATGACTATATGATTCCTGTTGGTTTGAATTGAGGAGTCGATCCAAATTTTGCATTTTTTTCTTCCTCTTCTTTGTTTGATTTTGATGCTACATTGGCAATCCCAACGTTTCAACAAAGATGGAGGATGTCAGGTGATGCTCCTTCATGCCCCACTAGTTTTCTGAGGGCGATGCCACGTTAGGCCATAATCCCTTCCTATTATCTGGACTTTTCTTCTACTTATACTTTCATTAAAACTGAATTAATTATCGTCATTGACAGAGGTGTCATATTGCTAGAGGGCTCTTGGTTTCTTTCGTCACTGATCATTGCAGATGCTTTTTGATAAATGCTAATTCTAAATTTCCCATTGTATTAATGATATACCAGTACCCAAACTATTATCATGAAATATTTCTTGTAAGTATCTATGCCCATAATTTTGCCTACTTTGAGTATTGAACTTCAGTTTGTAATGGTTGGAGGGTGTCTTGCAGGTTCTCTTTTTATTTCTCACATTTTTTCATTTAGCAGAGTTGTCATACTGTTCCCTGCTCTGTTTGAATTTGGGCTCAGTGTTTTTATAAATCTTATATCATAACCATCATCCATTTACAGTACAGTGTGCAATTTCACATGTATAACTGGTCTGCTCAAAACAATCATATATATATATGTATATCTAAGTACAAGCCACAGCTGGGAAAGCGCCTCATAGCAGATGAGGGTTGGGGCGATGAGGATGATAATAATCACAAGACCATTGAAATCAGCTTGATCAGACTGTATTGATCTGAAGGTGAATTTTGTTTTTGTTTTATTTTTCTCTCTTACAATATGAAATGCAATTTAATTTTTTTATACCTAACTTTATTTTTTGTTTTTTTGTTTGGGTCTGAAAATTTATTTTTTTACAATCTTAATATTGCTATTATTGCCAGAGATCATTTTCGAGTTAATGTGAATGCTTGCTCCAATGTGAGAAGCTGTTATCGTTTTAGGCTTATGTTAAATAATTTATACCTTTGCAGTATGAACACTTTCAGAACAAAGTGAGTAATGTATCATATCCAGCTCTGTCTCTTATATAGATTCTCATTTCCTATGGCAATACACTGCCACTGAGTAAGCTTTAAACTGAGTTAGTTGGTTTAAAGGTTTGGAAATATGCCAATATATGCTATAGTTTGAAGCAATTGATTTTGTTAGTCAGGAAAATAGACATCCTGAAATTTGTTATTTAATTGTTTTGTATCTTTTATTTTTTGCTCTGAAACTTTTCATGCGTAACGGTTTTTAATTGCGTTCTCATGAAGAAAATTGGAAATCCAAAGTCACATTAGGAATCTGGTTTTTGAAAATATAATCTTTTTTTTTTTTTTTTTTACAATTTCAATCATTCACTTTTTTGTTTGTCACCAGTTTGAAAGACATCTGATTGAATAGAACAGTATTAGATAATGTATGTGTAGTAAGTTTGTGCCATAGTTAGTAATAGGCCATTTCTTGGTTTTATTTTACTTTGTGATTATTTGTTCTTCCACGTAGCCTACCAGTGCATTTTGTAGTGAGAGCTGTTCGCTAATTTTAATTGGCCCGCTGATTGTATTAGCTACGGAAATTAAATCTGTCACCCTGGATAAGTTTTAACATTCAAACAGCCAGTCACTGTCAGACTGAATGACAGGCTTGCACTGGCTGTGATGAATGGTGACTGAAGGGGTGCATTGGATTTTGCGATAGCCTTATCCGTTTGTACTGGAAAAGTGTATTGTTAATGGTGCCAAAAAAGGATATTATATGCAATGGTCTGATTGGCATAATTTAAATATATTATATTCACTAGAAGCAAACGTACTGAGATGAGTATGTCGACATGATTGAGTGCATGTTTATGTGTGTGAGTGTGTGTGTCTGTATGGTAGGGACAGGGAGGAAAGAGAGATCAGAATGGTGTGTGCTTAGTGCAAAATGTGGAGATGTGAGTGGCAGTGTCAGTACAATGTAAAAGTCTGTTGGTATTAGAGGATCACAATTCAGTTTTTAAAGAATTTTCCACCAGGAATTGTATTTAAGGATTGTCATTTGATCATTGGGACTCTAAAAGTAGCTTACTTTTTTAATTAAATTGTATGATGATGCAGTGTATTTTATTGATCAGTCATCGTATTGAAATCCGAAAACAGCGTTAATTATCATGTAATTACAATGATTATATCAAAAGGTTTCAAGCATAAGATTGTTTCTGGCTGCCAGTTTTGAAATTTCATATTCTTTAAATTTTCTTTTTGTTAACATTGGTATTAAGGGTTTGATAATTTAAATGTTGAACTTGACACTGAAAGTTAATGTAGGTTGTTAAAAAAAACAACCCGATGAATGCTAACACAGTTTGCATTGAGGTAATGTCTCTGTGTCTTAGAGAAAACCCTCCAGACATGGTCATTGTGAATTTGGATGTTATTCTATAAGGTTGTGTAGAAACATGTTGTCTTCTAATCTGGTCACCGCTATGTCTTCAGGACAATTCTTTCAGGGTGGAATATTATGATCTTTTCCTCATCCTTAATGACAGTTTATATATATATATACATATCATAGCTCATTGAAAGCGCTGATGGACTGAATGCTGAGTCCTGTCGACAGATTTATCCAAGATTCAATTACAGTTACAGTCTGCTGTCAGTTATCCGACAGTGCTCGTTGCCGCGAAGAGTAAGAGTCTCGGGTAAGTGGGCGTACCAGACATGTGGCCCCATCATACCAGTTCAGACACTGGAGAGGATTGGGTGCTAGTTGTGTCACTCAAAAGGTGATAATTACCCATCTGACCAAATACCGGATCATCTGCTAGTCGCGTGTCTATCGCAATTGCACGTTTTCTTAGTAGTTATAAGGCAAGTTTTAGAACTGTTTAACTAGATTTAGCATAATCGTGGGAAATCTGGTCTGGACATGTTTTTGCCATGAAGTAGTCTGTGGACATTAATATTAATATGATTATGAAATACCTATTTGTTCCCGAAATATACTGTCCGAGTCGGAAAAGTGAATATTTCAAATAGGTAATAAAATAAGGAATATTTAACTGTGGATTAATTCCCAGGTTTTGGATGATAAATCCCAGTTGTTGGGCACAATACTTGTATCTTAGTCTTGATTTTATATGGTTTGTTTCTTGAACTTCCCAGGACGTTTTGACATTTCCCAGGTTTTGAATGACAAATATTTCCCAGATTTGAATTTCTAAGTCTTTAATGTTACCATCGTCATGGTGATGGCATTATGTGTTTGTAATTGGGTTTGAACATATCAATATAACCTGCATCTAACAGGATATTCTGTCACATTAGAATAGTTCTCTTTCTTCTAGTTTATTGCATTCAATGCTTGCACTCACATACTGATATGTATGGCCCATCATATTATGGTTTGTGGCGAAAGGTTTTAAAATGGTTGTGACTTATTGAACTCAATTCTTACCAGCTTTCTCCAACTTATTAGTGCAGCAAATCAAGAGTGAGAAGTAGAGATCAATTTATAATCCATTATAAAATATGCACCAAGTACATAAAACCTTCCCTCATTACTTGTTACTAATACTAAGAAAGATATCATAGTTCATCACTTTTTAACTGTCTCACATAGAATACCTGTGCTACATTATATTGGCCTACATCACTTCATCAAGCCGTATGTAAGATTATGAAACCAGGAAACCTCATTTTTCTTACAAGACAGATCTTTTGGTATATTGTGTTTTTTTCATTCAGTTACGTACTCTCAAAGATGTATAATTCAAACCGTTTCGAACTGTGCCATTTCAGATTTTTGTCATTGGTCACAAGTACAAGTAATGACAATAACCTGTCCCAATAAAAATGCCAGTTTCCGAATGTTGGTTTAGTTTTAAGTCTTTGCAATTCTGTAACTTTTGAACTAATGACAAATATGATTTTCTCACGCTTTGGAGCAAAAATATTCAAAGGGTGCCTGTATTTTTTATTAATTTTTATACTTATGTCATCATATCACATCAACTTTCATCTTGCGTGGAAACATCCATCTATATTATCAGGAGTATTAACTATATGAAACGAGCAAGATATGTATAGACACTTGAATCATTTTTCTTGTTACATTTTCAATGAACTGTCACTGTAATGTTATTATGCTGATAATTTTTATCATTCTCTTCGTCGGCTTTGATACTGGGACAATTTAATGAATGCCATTTTAATTTGACGACACCATTTGTACAATTATACCCCATAATTGCTCAGCTCTGTGATTAAATACTAATGATTATATGTTACATTGTGGGCATTGCTTTATTCCCTGAACTAATACAGTATTACTACATGATCACAACAATGGCGGGTAAACCAATGCCGTAAGGAGTTATATTATATAACAAAGTATTGTGTACTGATATTATCATCAAGTTTGGTTTAAATCTTACGGGCAGATGAAGTGGTTAGAACAGTCAAGGTCTTTTATTTTTTCATTCTTCAGCATCACATGACTTAATGAAAGAACAATGCAGGGGTGTCCCTTGCGTATATCATATCATATAATATAAGTCTTAGTAGGAATGTGTCCTTTAAATGCCCTTTACTGGTATATAAATCATTGCATTATTTGTCATGCAAAGTAATTAATAAAAATGCAACAATAAATAACATTGGCATGGCGAACAGTGGTTAACGCGTCAACTTTAGGATGCAAAGGTTGTGGGTCGGACATCATTGGGGACCTTTCAGTGTTGCCAAGGCTCTGTCCCACAATATGACAATGGAATGAAAACAGGAGGTTTTGACATGGCTTTGCAATCAATGTCCAGAACTAGAACATAGGGAGAAAAATGAAACCGCGGAAAAGAAAGAAACAGATTACAACTAAGTGCTTAGTATGATTTTTAAAGTATTACCGAAACTGAATTAACGCTGGCTTTGTGGGTATTTTATTATGAGCCCAACAAATTTATTGTCGTCAGTGTTTGGGTTGGGTAAACAAAATATAGGTAGGAGGGATGGGGTTGGGGGAGGTATGCACTACATATTGATTTCCCACAAGCTGTTCCTCTTGATTTTCCGATTAACGCTATAAACGTGTTGACATGTTTTATGTGTCTTTGAGTACTGACACTTTGTTATTTTATAGGTCAGTGGTGTCACTTTCCCACATAGGTCAGTGGTGTCACTTTCCCACAATGATCCATTTTTATAGATCAAGTTACGCTTCACAATATTATCATGCTACCATCGTATTTTATTATATTACATAACGTGTTAGTATAGTTATCTTTATAAATACGTTATAACTAGTATTCATTACTGTGTTTAGTATGTGCCATAGGCAAGACTTATGTAAATTAAATGTTAGAAAAATTAGATCTGCCTCGTGGTATCCACGATGACTGATGCCCATTAATGTTGTTACTCAATCTCTTTGCTCTTCTTTATTTTTTTTCTTCAAATTGAAAAAACCCCTAAACCACTAGTTTTGTAGTGTTCATTTTTTTTGTCACTTTGCAAAACACAATTTCTTCAAGTGTTTCATTGTGGACTTTGTGGTTAATTCCATGTTATTGAAAAATGTATTCACAGCAATGGTCAAATTATGTTAGCTTGTGCCAAAATATTGGATTATCGTATAAATTTAATCTGTAAGTAAGGCATTTAGTAAGTGGAATAAGATAGAAATTGTTTAACGTTTTATGGGTTTTGAGCCATGTCTCTGTTATATCAGGAGTATTTGACCAATGAAAAGGGAGGTAAAAAAGGGCCTGGTAACCTCCGCCTGCTTGACACAGTTCTATAGGATTTGGGTTATAAGGGAGAGAAGTTGTTTCACCTGTTTTGTTTGTTTTTTCTCCCTCTTTTGAGATGAAAATGTGATTGAGTGTCTTTTATGAACCTCTGCTTGAGGATGCGTGTTATGCTGAATTCTATTTTGAATGGTCCTAGGCTGGGTGTGATGTGTAGACTATTTGGTAAACGTGTAATTTAGGTATATTTATTACTTTGGACTATCAGACGGCACATTGGGCTGATCCCCTGCCTGCCTTAAAAATCTTGATCCATGGATTTTTCAGCTCTGTATCAGGCCATGAGTACTAGTGGGGCACAGACTTGCACTTAACCTGGATACGTTTTAGGTCTGTGCATCTATGCCTTCTGCCTTGTACACTGTCCTCGGCCAGTCACAGAGCTGGTCCCTACACTGTTTAATCACAGTACTATAGGGAACAGATAAACAAACAAACAAACTATCAGATGGGCATATTTGTAATAAGTATCGAAGGACCACAGTAATCGTAATAGGTTTAGGGTCTTAAGGTTAAGATTTAGGTGTGGGGTTAGGGTTTAGGGTTAAGGTAAATAGAAGAAAAATAATGCAAACGATTACTTACTTGACTGTAAGTAAAGGAACAATTACGATACTGTAGATCTAAAATAATAACTGTATATCTAAACTACACGTTTACCGCCTATTTGATTTAATTATGCATTATGTAAATAGTGTACGTATAATGATTACATTACGGTGGGTTGTTACTCTTATTACGTATAACACTGATGGGACAGACAGTGTTTCTTGGTTGTTGTTTATCTTTTCCAACAAATTGTTTTCATTAATAAGAATTGTTTTCTTCGTTACATGATTTCTTGATTCAACGGTGATGATGATAAATAAAAGGGTTTATAATATAATATTTAAGCTTGGCTTGGTACCTCAATTTTGTATTTGTTTTTTTCCTTCCTTATTTTTTTTTATTTTTTTATTTTTTATTTTTTTTAAATTTCCTTTCATCGATCAAGAAGAAACATTTGGAAAGTGGTCCGGCGTTGCCACTCAAGATTGTGGGTGGGGTACTTGGTTTGAGTCTTGGCCTTGCTACACCCTATATTGAGTCCCTGGGAAAGACAACTTACACAACCTTTTCCTCACTTGACTCGGGTGTGAATGAATAACCAGATATAAGAAAAGATAGATGTTGCCAGGATGTACCCAAGGGGCTGTTCTATTGCTGTGAGCTGAATGATAATATTAGATAGAGATAAGTTTATATTCTGTATCCCAGTACAAGTAAAGACTCACAGACTTTACATCATTTATCCCCCAACAGGCCGTTTTATTCAATATGCTTCTCTACTCCCTGGGGGAGCATACAGTAGAGCAACCTGTTAGGCTCATCATATCAATATACTGACAATATCTTAATCTGCCAGTAGCCTTTAGCTGGGTAATCAAATCCTTCACACCGAGTCGCAAGGAAAAATGGGTTCGGAGTTTTTCCCAAGGACTCAAAATTGATAGCTTCTATGAGGATTCGAACTCAAGATCTCACCATCTCCAGACCGGCAGCCTTACCACTTGACCACCGACGTCACATTTCATGCCTGCCAGAGAGTTGAGAGTGACTTTGTTGAATGACACACAACACAGCCAACAGGAGGGTACATTATGTAAAATCTATAGACCGATATTCATATAGACCACTCTTAAACTGTTAGCACAGTTCGGCACAATCATTTTGCATTGAAGTATACTCAAAACATGACATAAACACAGTAATAATCACCTCATGTTTTGAATCTTCATTACTACAATAAGATTGTTGCAAAATGTTCCAACAGTTTACGTATAGTCTGTCTATACTGCCCCTGTACTTGCACTGCCAAGGAAAAACTGAGGAGATTCAGAGACACCTGATCATGGTGTAACATTCTTTATTTGTATAATACTGGTGGTATAGAAATAGTTACACTCCAAAGCGGTTAGTACCAATTCTTGGGGGGGGGGGGGGGGGGGAGGCATAATATATTTTGGTATATCACAAAA
>JARDUL010075003.1:0-11771 GCA_030265205.1 Dirona pellucida | reverse complement strand
GTACGAGATAATGCTGGTCGGAAACGAGGTTGCCTATTTTGCTTGATTTTTTGTATCAAATGTCGGTGTCAACTGCCAATTATCGCTATATCGATGTCGCTAAACAGGGGCTTTACTAAAATCTATGTCGCTATTTTGAGGTTTTTATTACTAATAAAATAATATATAGCAAAAAAATCGGGACCAGAGGTCAATGTCGTTATCCAGAACTTGCACTGTATTACATTTTTTTTTTATTACTTGGCATCAGCAGCCATAACTCAATATGTTTTTAGATGGGTTTTTTTTTGTTTTTTTTGTGCAGGTGCTCAATCATCTTAGAAAATACAATAGCAACAATCATGACCTGCTGAAACTATGTAGACTTGTGTTAAAACCGGAGTATGTAATGTAAATTAGCTTCAATGATTGACAGCACAAAACAGCAGTGTTTCGACCAAGAGGCCTTTGTCAAGGTTGTCGAAACATAGCTGTTTGTGCTGTCAATCATTGAAGCTAATTTACCATAATCCGATTTTTGCTCAATTGTCTGTAGTTTGAATTAACATTATTTATCGGAGGTGTCAATGCTAGCCTGCTGTTTTTAGGCTTTGCGGTTTGAAAAATGCAGTTCCATTATGCCCACTTTGCTCTACTTGCTCTTTTTTATGTAACCCATGGCCATTCACAGATTTAAGATCAATGTTGCTAAGTATCGCTATTTTGTGCGAGATTAATCCAGAGATATTCTTTTTCTATTTATAGATCACTAGATTAATCCCATCCTCGGGACTATCTGAATAAAAGATAAAATCTGAAGGTGACTTTCTTCTTTTCCTTTCACATTTCCTGCTGTAAGCAGTTGCTATAGAAAATGAAAAATCTGTGTGAATGCTCGCTGGTCCAATTCGTCATCTCCCTCAGCTCCATCTTGATGTGTGTCAGTGTTTTCTTTTGCATTTCTATCTATACCTCTCTTGTCCCTGGAAGCTTCTTTTCCAACAAGTTCCTCACATCTCCTATTCATCAAACACATCCAAACCACCTCAGGTCGTCTTTTTCTAGGGTGGCATCATAGTTGAGTGGTAGCGAGTTGGTCTGCTTTTGTCGGCAAGGCAGTGGTTTGATCCTCTTTTGACAACGTACTATTTTCATACTATTATGCAACTTACCATCAGTGCGCGTGCCACATTCATTTATTTTGTACACTTCTTTTTCTAACCTGGGGCTGCTTCAACATTTTATCCCATCTCTGCTGCCCTTAAAACTTCTACTTTTAGCAGACAGCACTGTTTTGAATCCATTGAGTAGAGGATTAAGTTCATGACAAGAGCAAGATGATGATGGCAGAGAAAATAAAAAATTATCAAAACTTAATTCTTTTTAGCAAACAGGTGATTTATTTTATTCTCCACAATTTATGAGCAACACTATCCATGATGTTCAAAATTCCATACCTCTGCCACAGCCTGGATTCAAATTTGAATACTGTGATGTGGAGGTCTTTTTTTTCATACTTCATTGTAAAACAAATACATTACATTGTTAACAAATCATAAAAATGCAAATATATCATCTTATAAAACTTTGTCATAGCTGTAATCTACATCTAAAGTCAAAACCTAGGAGTATATCCACAAGCTTAAACAGTCAGTTACAGTGACATTAGAATTTAAAATTCATTCTCATTTACAGATAAAGACACTTTCAAAAATATAATTGTGCTTTCAGCTATTACTATCTTAATTGATAAATTGTATACAGTCGTCAAGGCAAGAAGACATTTTAATCTTAATACTTCCCATAAAATATAAAAATCAAATGGATTTGGGTTTGTTGTTTGTTTTTAGTGTGGGTCTGTAAAGTAATTCAACTAAAAATAATACTGAAATTGCCTGTGGAAGTTAATAGATTATCTTCACCATGAGATTCTTTGTTGTGGGTAAATTCCTTTACCGGCAAACTTGACAAGACTTGAGATGAAATAAAACAATGTTCTATTTCTAATGAGACAATTAGCCAAAAAAATAAAATGCCATTTGATGACTTCCATTGTGATAAATCATACTTCCTTAAAATGTTTTGGAAGTTTACCACAAGACATTGATAAAACATTTGCATACATTTTTTTTTGTATAATGAAAGAAAAGTAAAGAGCATAATCATTTAATGTGAAAAGCATAAAATGTATATGAAATTATATAAATCATTTATATTCAGCAGTATTAACTTAGCTTTACATTACAAGTACAAGTAAAAAATCAACCTTGTTTTCAATCATTGTTTCAAACACCTAAAATCAAAATCATAATATATCTGACTATTTGGAAAGTCCAAAATTAATGCTAATTTGGTTAATGCTATTGTGGATTACCGTAATGGGGCACAACGAGAAATAGCAATGTGACAAGTAAAAACGGTTCATGATAAATATAGTAATGCTGGTTTTGTAACCAAACTTTTGGAGTGAATATTATATGATCAAGTTTGAAATACGATATAATATTAAATAAATTGGAAAATAATTTCAAGGTCGTCCAAACTCGAATCCTGCCAATTCATCAATCTTGTAACAGAAAGCAATGTAGTTGACGTCGGTACGACCTCCCACTTGCACCTGATATTTCTTCCAGATAAGTTTGATGTCAGTATCTCCAGCCAGATTTCCAAGTTCCAGCTCATTCAACACCCGGCGGAATTGTGTCTGGGAAACAGCTCCATTATGGACCCTGTCGTAATCTTCAAACAGTGGAAACAGCTGCATCTGGTGTCTGCGGACCTGTAATTTTGAATGTATTATTATAATTACATATTTATTTTTAAATTTGGATGTTTTCAAAGTGTTGTGCAAATCCTATATATGACAGTAAAAGAGTATAGAATTGGTAGATTAGATGATAAGATGCGCTGAAATATTTCTTTATTGTAAAAATATGGTACATTTTCTTGATGTTGCACAATTTGTATGCAAAAGAGTTACTCTCCTCGCTCTTGACGCTCAAATTTCGGCTCATTCTGGTTTTTTCCTTCCACACATGTTTGTTATCTGCTCCCTATAGTACCTACTGTAATCAAACAGTGTAGGGACCAGCCCTGTGTCTGGCTGAGGGCAGTGTACAATACAAGGCAGAAGGCATCGATGCACAGAACCAGCTAAAATGTATCCAGGTTAAGTGCAAGTCTGTGCCCTACACATGGCTTGATACAGAGCTAGCAAATCTATGGATCAAGATTCTAAGACAAGCAGGGGATCAGCCCACTGTGCCAATCACTTTATTAGTACACTAAAAAAAAATTACATGAAGTCTATTTTATAAAAACAAAAATTAATATAACAATAACAAACATAAACGTACAAGAATAAACTTAGAGAAAAATGTGTTCATATCAAATGATGGTGAACGTAACAATTTGATGGATGATGAGAAAAGGGATCTTTCACTTTTATATCATTCTTTATTTCATATCATTAACATGGGTTT
Organism: Dirona pellucida; assembly: GCA_030265205.1. Lineage (NCBI taxonomy): Eukaryota > Metazoa > Mollusca > Gastropoda > Nudibranchia > Dironidae > Dirona > Dirona pellucida. The sequence continues at coordinate 8,310 of JARDUL010075003.1, read as the reverse complement.
TGATTTGGGGATATAATGGATGATGACTACCAGTAGCAGTGAATATGGATTATTTTTTTTATCATGAGAATTGTGGACTAAGTTATTTCTGGAGCTGACACCAAGACCCGTAAAGGTTTTCTTTTCAAGTCCTACTATTTCTTTATGTATCTATTTTCTGATGACCTACCTGTTCATAAGTTCACAAAAATTGAACGCTATTGAGAACTAGAGATTGATTCAATAAGTCATGTAATTTGAAATAATTAAAAGTGAATATTTTATCTCATTACAGCTGAGGTTGCTCAATTTGGATCTCATTCAATGCAAGATTTTTCAATGAACATTCATTGATTTAAAAACTCAGGGCTTTCTAATCTACTTGTTGAATGCAGGGTTTGTTACAACCTTCGTCATCAATGTGTGTACTGTACATGATTTTGATATTCTTGATAGAATAAAATATATCATGTAGTAGTGGTTATGTTTCAACAGTTTTCTATGAACTAAGAAAATATTGTTGTAATTCAATTTTCAAATATGGTTGACTTCACTCATCACTGTTGCTGATATGGAAAATTGTTTGCCGATCTCTGATCTAGCTAAATAAAGTATGCTCACAAACCTTCTCGGCAATTCTTGATAAGCATGTTGCAAGCAGTTTTTCCTCATCTCCTGTCAACTGTGTAACAGTCCATTCCTCGTCTGGCTTGAACTGCTCCACATGCTGCAATGGATTCTTTTCCAGGTGGTCTTTGGTGAAAATTGATTCAATGTCCTTACAAAACCTCAGGTATTCCACGTATTGTTCATCACACCCAGATTGGTACCTGGGAAATAATTTTTTAATAGAAAGTCGATGATAGAAAGCTGCCTAAAGCAAAGAAACACACTAACAAAGCTGGTTAACATATTAAAGCTATAACAACATCTATATGGCACTCCATCTCTTTATGACTGATGTAAAAGTCTTTGTGTTTGAGTGCTTTCAAGGTAAATGAGTCATTTCTTATCCCATCCTCTGTTGCGTGGAGTTTTCATACAGTAATTAGAATCATTAACGATGCCTATACTCATACTCTCACCTCTCCAGCTTCATCTTACAAACATTGTTTGGGCATGTAGTTCATCTATCTATTCGTGGCCAAGTAACAAATAATATGCTGGCATGCACTAACAGTGCCTGTAAAAGGATTGGCTACTTATGACTTACTACAAGTGACAATTGACAACCTAGAAGTTGCTGACAATGGATTAACTAAAAGAATTGGACATCTTCCACTTTCATGGGAGCTACCTCATGAAAACGCATAAATGCTCAACTTGAGCACAGTGAATTGTATTTACTACAAATATAAAGCACGCATTTTCATTGTTTTAGTTTTAATCTGAAAAATAATTTCATATCTTATATTATTATAACATCAGCCATAACAGTAACATTAAGTGAAGTCTACTGTAATAACAATTCTAACTCACTTATCCTCCAGCATGGCAATTTCAGACTCGTATAAATCAAGTCTTGCCAGGTTGACTGCACGTCGGAAAGATGTCTTCAGCATACGGCCTGACCGGAGTTTGTCATAGTCTTTCATGAATTCAAGAACTCTTACTCTTTCTTTGCACACCTGAAATAGAAAGTCATAGAAAAAATAATATTTCTCTGGTTAGTTTTGGATTCTCTTTAGTAATGACTTGGAGGTGCATTTTTTTTATATTTGAAAGGCTGACATGACTTATTGTAGTCAAAATCTATTTTTCTGTTTCGAACTCAACTGATCACAAGTGATTATCTATTTCTAATTCAAACAAAATGTATCCCATGTTATGTCGTTATCCACTATTTCATCTGTTCTCCTCTTTACATGGTCCTCTTTATTTTCCGTTTGCTACAACTTAAACTTGAAGGTAAATAACAATTCTAAAATTACCCGTCCTTTAGACTTAGACCACCATCTTTTGTTTTGTCACCCAAAGCCCAATATTTTTATCTAGCACGTCATCAACATTATTTTATAGCTGATATTAGACAGGAAAAATATCACTTGCCACAAAGTGCACACTTAATTGCACTAGAGTGATGATAATTATTGAGAGTCCAGAAACAAAATTGATATAAATCTAATAGAAAATAATCAACGGCAGAAAACGTGATTTTTTTCTCACTAGAACCCCAGCAACCTAACGACCCGCACAACGGTAGCATTATCAACAATGTTGCACTGATAATGACAATGACAGTGATGAAGTCCAAACTTCAAACAGATTGTTTGCCTGCCTGGGATGGAAAGTAATCAAAATGTTGTATGAGACTTCAACAGGAGATATAATTCATAAAATATAATAATTATTAATAATGATAGGGATGACTGAGCTGGTTTCCTTCATTCTGATAATGATGTAACTTTTTTGTTGTTGTCACACTATGCTTTGAATTGTTTCTAAGAATCATTTATTTATAACCAATTAAATTTGATTTTCCATTCACTTACTTTTGTTTTTATTTTGATGAATACGCTCTCCAAATCAGACTTTGGTCTCTGCTCTGGCAAAACGTTACTAGCATTAGCTTGCCTAATTTCTTCCATTCTCTTCACATACATGAATGGCACAGGTTCGCTAGGTTCAAGATCACTCAGGAATTTCTTATAATTAACCCCAGTGTCATTGCAGTACAAGGCTTCCAATGCATCCATTTCTTGTTCTTCAATTGGGATTTCCAAAATAGTGAAACTTTTGCGGAACTGAGATCGAGTTATGTGCCCATTGTTGTGACTGTAAAAAAAATATTTCGAAACAATATCATGTTAAGAATGTTTTAAAAATACAAATTTGGAGAAAAAAAACATACCCGAAAAATGAGCAAGATAAGATGTGAATGCAACAAGGGCTACTAAGCTAGAAAATATAGAGTTCCCTTTACAGCAAAAAAAAGAACCCCTTTGATATAATAAGGATATTTTTTACCAAGACAAGTTGGCAGACAACACTGCTGCTGTTATTGTTATGTTGTTGCCTTCCACATTTTTCCTACTGAAAATTTGCCATGTACCTATCTACTCTTTTCAGAGCACTGGTTTTTAGTTTTATGTACTTTTCAACACTGGAAGGTCATATCGGAGGCAGCAGCCCATGTTCATCTTCCGTCAGCGATAGAATTTATAAGACACAGCCTCTCAAAAGGGTCATGAGAACCGTCTGACCCAGGGATGAACCCTGGACCTCCATGTCCCAAGAGAGTGCACTCACCGTCAAGATCTTCAGAATGCATGGTTACTCAAATATGTTCTGATTATTTCAGACTAGTGTAAAAGTAAAAGGCATTAAGTAGCACAGTGAAAGGACCAGAATAAATTGTTTTCAGTACCGCTAATTTCAGAATAAGTATTGTCAAGTGTAGCGATACAATGTGTGTCATTTTCTACCTGTCAAAATCTTGGAAAGTAGGCTTCATCAATATCCGACGATGTTCAACCCTTTGCCTGATGCGATTCATGGTGTTGTTATACAAGTCCACATGATCTTGGGAAGCTTCATTCCAGTCAACAGTGCCTGGTTTGGGAGCTCTGAAAATTTCCTGACGAGGGACAGAGGCTGTGGGAACTTGTTCAAGTCCTTCTTGGGTAAAAACTGCAATAGTAAAATCATCAATCTGATAATACCTCAGAAGTTATTTCTGTACAGTGATTAATGTTTAACAAAAATGTTATCCCTTCTAGTTCCGCTTCCAATTATTACGTGGGGCTTGGGTGACGCAGACCTCTAATGAGAAAAAAATTAAATACCGAAAAGCCATGTCTGAAACTAGCACTTGTCGGAACATATCTTAATCAGATTCATCAGCTTTAGTCTGAAATTTTACCCTGTTTTAAACAAAAAAATCCCCTAATCCATAGACAAATCAATGACCAAACAGCAACTTTTTTTTTTGGATTAAACCCGACTTGGCTCAGTAAGATTGGAGACAAGATACACATACTTCATCTTACACTCGCAAAACTCATGTTGAGATTCATTGTATTGCTATGGCAACAGTATTTTCAGTTCTTAATTTGTATGATAATATTAATAACAGCTGACCTGCATATGGTTGCCTTGTGTGTAACGCAATGAGCTCCTCAAGGTGAGGATGTCCCCTATGCAGTGGCTAATGCAGTTGCTTTGCGATATGAAGGTTCTGGGGGTGTTTCTTTCGAATTTTTTAAATTCACAAATTTCTGAGATTTTTAAAACCAGCAGATGATAAAAACAGGGAAGGATGAGAGGAGAAAAAAACATACCGCTTTCCACATCTCTCAAGAAGTTTGTCCAGAGGACTTGATCAGGCTTGGCATGATTCCTATAGCTTTGAATCAGAAGAGCAAATTGATTGTCATTGAGGTCATGCTTCCCAAGTTTGCTGAATCCCATACTCGCCATTCCCCTTCTAAATTGAGAGATGCTGATGGAGCCACTTCTGAGCATGTCAAAGTCTTGGAAGTATTCAATAACCTGTTACCGAAACAAAGTAAAACCATGTTGTTTTCAAATACTTACTTTACAATAAAGCTTTTCATTTTATAGTTTGTTAAATATGAAAATTCTATTATATGCCAATTGGTTGCTACTGCTATATATATATATCGTTGCTTTGTTCATTAACATGATCAAATTTGAATAAAAATATACTTAACAGTTTTCTTTCTTTTTCATTCATTCCTTTTTAATGAATGGCATTAATATAACCCCATCCATGATTATCCCCATGCTCTAAGCATTTTGCAGTTGCACATATCCCCTTTAGTACATATAGGGACCATCTCTAAAGAACATAGAACATAAAACTGGAAGCTTTTTGTATCAAGAATCCAAGACAAGCAGGTGATCAACCCATTGTGTCTTGTGGGAAAAATTTCAATTTTGCCTGGACATCCAGTGGCTTACTTTTTACGAGTTTGCATCTGCCATGGGTTCTTTAACGGGCCTAGTATAGACCCTGGACCTCCTGTTTTTTGTCCCATCTGAGAAGTCTAGTGTCTGTGGCAGAACACAAACCTTGAGATCACAGCGCCCCCTACTTTAAAGTTGCTTAATTTATTAACTCTCTTCTCGCAGTAACTATGAAGAGCCTCTTGTCAGATGGCACAGAGGACCATTGATGCTACAATTAATTTCTTACCCTGAGGGAGTTGGCCAGAACAATGTGTCGAATGCGGGCCATGAGCTCTTCAAAACTGACGGGAGCACTCTCAACCCACTTGGTGTCCTTGTCAGCAACAACATTAGTTCTGGTATGGTCAGAGATGTCAATATCATCCATTGTGTGGCCGACAAACTCTAAAAAAGAAATAAATAATATAAAATGATGTGTAAAAGATGTCATAGGAAAAATTAACACGCGCATTAAACTTTGAACTTTTATAGTCACAATTATTCACCCTTTCCCAAACAAATATGCTGTTTTTTTATCTAGCATTGTCAATGTGGAAAACTTTATCTCATTATCTGGGGTTTTCAGTTTCAGTATCGGTTACTGTTTAAAAGATCAAAATGCTTGATGCTCATATTCATACGTTACAGTATATAGTGCAGCATCTGCCCAAGCAACTGGCTCCAGAAAAATAAAATGACAGCATGGTATTAGAATATAAATCATATAATATCTAAATTTGAATACATCATTATCAATAACAACACAACAATCAACACAGCTGCATATTAATCTACGACTTACAACTCTTAAAAGATTTACAGACACTGAAGAATTATCTTAATTACTTTGCTCAGAAACCTATCAAGCTTCAGTCTGAATTTTTCTAGGTCATTGTGACAAGTTTTGAGGAAATGTTTCAAGTTGTCTGTCACTTTTTGGGTTGGACAATGCAAAACAAATGAGGGACATCATTAATATTGATGTAGATAGGGATGTTAGTGATTCTTGTGATGCTAGTGATGCAGAATATATTGATTTGTATGCATCCTGAAAGGTTTGTGTTGATATTAATGATAATTTTAAAGTAGTTTGTTTTGTTTTTTTGCCCATGTGCCATCTTTTTTTATGAGCTGGGGGAAATGGCTAACAACCAAGGAAAGCTACACAGACAAAAGGGTGTGGCAACGAATGTGTTAATACCCTGACAGCATAGATAAAAGTAATAGTAGTATGCACAAGAACTTGATACAAAATGCAAATCATTTAAGAGAGCATGTTGAATAATATGAGCTGTAATCTACTTGCATGATGTCTTTTCACACACCATCTTACTGACATACCTTTATCAACTGATTGCACAAAAGCAGTGTAATTGACATCACCAGTGGCTGGATCTTGAAATTTGTTTAACAATAATTTCAAGGATTCATTGTTAACGTTCAATCCCAGGAAATGGAGAACTCTTGCAAATTGGGTAGGTGTGATCACTTGGGTGTTGGCTTTTGACTGTAAAAGAAAAATTCATATGTATATGTATTTAAAAAGGAATATTCAAATGCCTCATGAGTAACAAACAATTATTTTCTTTTTTCACTGTTTTTTTTGTTTGTTGCTATTTGTAAAATCAAAAGTTGAAAATTGTATAAGAAATAAGTGATTACCATTCTGGAATGAAATCAAGTTTCATACAGAGGTGCAAAGCTGCTGACTCCATACTCCACTCCACCAAATGAATTTACTTGTTCATACACCTGTGTCCAGACAAACCACACACACACAAGTTTAGTCATTATCCGCTGCTCAGACACTAGAACTTGGGTAGAGGCAGAAACTGTCATTAACGTCTAATGACAGAGACTTCCATCATCATAACCTTTCTTGGAAATCAGTGGACTCCTTCCTGATTTATAATTTTTTACATGTGATTTGACAGACCATTGCCATATTATTTAAGAGTAGGGTATAGATTTTCTGTTATGTCGCTTGGGGTGTGTTGGGTCAAAGAGGATTGCTTTTAATTTCACAAAATAATTAAAAAACAATTGATATCTCCTTACCCTATCATAATCCTTGAAGTACTGATTAACCATGATTCTATCTTTCCTGATTTTGTCTGATATTTCAGACAAAATTTGAAGAAGTGCTTCCTCCTCATGGTCGTTCAATGGTTTTAGGCCCTGGAAAGTGAAAATGTGTTGGTTTCATGTCATTTTTTGCAAGCTATAAATTTCAAAAACCCATATATGTATATGACACTTCAACAGAGAAAAATTAGTTTTTGAAACTGGCCCTGTTTTTGTAGGAGAATGATACTGTCTTTAGCTAATATGGCATTTCTATTAGCGGTAGGGTAAATGCGTATTTAAAATAAAAATTCATGAAAGCTTAATTTTTTATTGAAAATGTTTTTTCAGTTGTGTCCTCTTATACTGTGCAACCCCTTTACCAAAAACTTCTAATCTAAGGCCATAGCAAACAAAATGTGCAAACTTACCCTCGCCAGAGAACCTCGAAGAGGCCTTTGAACATTTTGTGTTGGCTTCTTTTCAAGTTCAGGAATATTGAAAGCTGAAAGTATTGAGGGAGGAAAATGTATGAAATAATATTCTGCAAAATTCAATAATATGCAATTATTGCAAGAGAAAAAAAATCAATTCTTGTTAAGGGTAAAAGCAAACAGAAAAAATTATGTGAAAAACAGCATTCTCAAAAGGAGAAAAATATTGGAAATCACAATTTTTCCAATCTTAGAATTGTCATACCTTTTATGTATCAATAAAGTAAAATTATTCTTGGTTAAATATAGATTATGAAGGAAGCAGATGGTGATGGTGTTTTTAAAAAAAAAGACACATTAGTGAAGAACAATTATAAATGTTCTTTCAATACAAGTTCAGTATGAAACTTAGCTCTGATCTGATTTTCCAGTATCATTTTTGGAAGCTCCACACAATACTTACTGAGGGAGGCTTTTACTTGGATATGTGACAGAAATCAACAAAAAAAAAAGGCATATCCTTTTAATTAGTACCATAGCTTGTGATAACATACCATTTTCCATTGCATCACAGAATTCTTTGTAGTTCAGCCGGCCGTCGGGCAATCTATAATATTCTGCAAGCTTCTGGGATTCTTGCCTTGACAATTGAGCTTCCTTCCCAACAGCCAAAAGTAATCCACAAATAAATTGGTTTTCTGTAATCACTCCACTGCGCAACTTATCATGATCCTTGAAAAACTCAGTTGTACGGATTCCATTTTTAAACACAGCAACACGAATCTTGTCCAGAGTTTCTGCAACAGTAGGATCTGCAGATGGCTGTGAAAGTAGACAAAAAAGGTACAACAACAATAATAATAATAATAATAATAATAATAATAATAATAATAATAATAATAATAATAATAATAATAATAAT
>JARDUL010074892.1:0-11777 GCA_030265205.1 Dirona pellucida | reverse complement strand
GGTCTAGTAGACAGACTGATAGTGGGATAATGTGACAGTGCCAGTGAGAGACAAGAACAGAAAATAGAAAAAAGATTACTGTCGACCGGGGGAATTGAACCCATACCTGCCACGGCAACTCCGCCTCGCCGTAAACAGAAAACAGCCCACTACCTCTGGACTAATCCGCCACCATGTTGGTCATAGGAGTTCGTCATTCAATTGCTGGAGTGATAAGCCATCCTTTCTTAACTTTCTACTACAATGACTTTTCAAATAAATCTCATGAGGGACAGTTCCATATTCATAAAAATAAAGAGATAAAGATTGGGTTATAGTTTGTATCCCCTTACAAGTGCAGGCTCATGGGCTATACATCATTTATCCCATAGCAGGCCATGTCATTCAAAATCCTCCTGAACTCCATCGGGAGCATACAGTAGAGTAGCCTTCTTAGGTCATCTTACAAACATAACCTTCCTCTACCAGTAGCTGGGTATTCATTCATACCCTTGTCAAGTGAGGGGAAAAAATGTAGTCTTTCCCAAGGACCCAACATCGGTGGTATCTGTCAGGATTTGAACCCGGGAGTCAAGCCTAACCATTTGGTCAACGATGACACGCTATTCATTACTCTATACACAAAATAATAACAATATGTATTTGAAATTTGAGAATGAGAACATTAATATCATGTAGTAGAATTGTATAAAAATATTGTTTTTGATTATCAATATCAAAAGAAAAAATCGTTAAAAAGAGTCACAGACTGAAAAAGTGCAATTTTGATAGACTTTTAGCTAAAAAAACCTAAAAAATGATCCTTACAAATGCTTTGAAAATATTGATTATGATGCTGATAGAAAGTTACATCCATATCACCAACAGTGAGGTGGGTGGTGTGGTGGCCGAGAGGTAAAGATATTGCACTAATCAAGCCCATGATGAGGGGTTCGAGTCTGACTTTCAGCATTGTGGGGTTTTTTTCTTGGGCAAGATAATTATTTCCTATTACCTACATTTCAGTGCTGCACTGCGGCTAACAATTGGGTTATTTCGGTCTTTTCTCAAAATATACCTACCTTGTACTTGTAGACAATGTGCCCTTGTAGACAAAATAAAGGCAATTTTATCAATTCAATAATTTCAAATAAAGTCATAGTTGATTTTAGCATGGCGGACAATGATAACATTACATGAATCACAGTCAATAATAACAAAATTGTCATTTTTGAAAAATCAGTAAAAAGAAGATAAAAACATTAGATAACCATAAAAACATCCAAACTGTTAGCAGAGATGATTTCGCTCCATCTATTAACTTGATCTACCAAAACATCCCACAATGCCCAGCTGTTGATTGACGCGACAAAGTAGTTATTGAAATGCTGCTGCGGTCCATTTCGCGATGAGATTCACAAAAGAGGAAATAAATACTTTTTTATGCACCATGTTGGAATTTCATTTTTCCACAGTGACACCAAATTTGAATGTTCCGTTGCTTTCCCGGGGCAAATATGTTACTGTAAAGTGCTAAGAGCATGGTGATGATCATGGATAAGCGCTATATAAATGCCATTCATTATTGCTATCTTTCTTACATCAACCGACAGGCTTACTTTACTGTAAATACTGATGAACTTATTGCAGAGTCCCTATTGCAGGATATAAATCACAATAGAATGCAGTGATGTCAATGTCTCGAGTTCCGACCAGTGTTCCAGTCCGACAACCCACTACTTATTGTTTTTGTTTATATTAATTATGGCATTTTTGTGTTTGATACATGTGGCCTTGTTTAAAGAACCTTCCGAACACAAAAACTTAATAATTCTTGTAAATGGCTGTCAGATTGGGTCACTGGTCGGAACTTGACGCATTGAGTCAAGTAAAAAAAAAAGTATAAAAAAATGGATCAATATAATTTCAATCAGTTTATGGAGTGTAGTAAACCTACAACAATACAAGATGAAAATGTAATGTTTGAAAACTTGTACATTTTACATTAAAGTTGAAGAGTTGGGGAAAGATCAAAAGAAATAGCGACCATTGGATATAGGCAACAAGGGAAGTTAGTAAATATTGCAATAACATATGTATAATAACAATAACATACTATGTATAAAATTCATAAAGTATATAAATGAGGGCTGCCAGAAGCTAATGATCCGAATTTTGTTTTTTAATGCAATAAAAAAGAAAGAAAATGGTATTAGTTTCAAATGTAAAACAACCCCCAATTACAAAAACGATTCTTTGGGTTTCCCCTCTTCCACAAACAATCACGGAAAACACCAATCACGAAAATTATGAGCGAAAATGGGTAACTAAGAAACAAAGGCAAGGGCTCTGTTTTGTTTTGTTTTCACCTGGGGCAAATGTGGTACTGAGAAGTACTTAGAGTGTTAGTGTTAGAAAGCGCTATATAAATGACATTAGTTTATTCATCTATTTATTTTTAAGGTTAATTGTTAGTTATTTTACAATTAATGCAATACCATTATTCTTTCTTTGCATTTCTTTCAAAATTCATACCATATTATATCATAGCACCCTTCACAAGGCACAAGGTAGAGCATGCGACTCGTATGTGAAACAAAGGCGCACAATGGTAAATACTGGAAAACAAATGGGAATCGGTGGAAATGGAATGGGGTTCTGGTGTCACCAACACCAACTGGCAGGGCACGTCATGATGGTGGTGGTGATGTTGATGGCAATGATGATGGTGGTGGTGGTGATAATGGTGGAGGTGGTGGTGACGATGACAATGCAGGAAATGATTGTGATGAACGATGCATTATTGCTTATGTATCTTATCAATGCCAGTCCCATAGTGGTAATAGTCATCTCTTTAAACTAGCATCCAGATACTGTAAATACAGGCAAACAAAACAAAATTTCCTCCAAACTCCTCAAAGTTCCTGAGAAAAATTTTCTAAAGTGATCCAGCATTTTTGGAGGTAAGTTTACAATAAATTTCAGTGACGGACAAGGCTGAGGCATCAAATTGTTATATCAAGTCACAGCGTCAGGCATTACCAAGCGTTGCCAAAGTCAATGGTGAGTGTGTCAGTCAGCTCCATAAAGACTGAATTAGGGTTTTTTTCATTTTCTCTTTGATCTGCACACAGAACACAACTCATTCTATTATTTTTTTTAAAGAAGTTCACTTGGTTAATATAATTTCACTGCCATTTTGCCTTTCTTATCTTTTATACACAAGAGAAAGAGAAAGCATCAAATACAAAACCCTATCACTATCAAGCTTCAACTTCCTACTTACCCATCACACTTTTGACATAATGCTGATTAATCTCATCAACAAAATAGACTATCTTATAAACTTACCAAAATCAGGTCGTTACCCAGAGGTTAAAAAAACAAAAAATTCATGTAGGCCTACTAGTTATTTCACAGAATATAAATCATGAGATGTCAGATATCCTTTATCCTGCCAACAACCTGCAACATTTTAAATATTATTTGGCCAAAGCATGATAAACTGTAATGCATTGGTTTGGTCGACCTTTCAGCCATTTGAAGAACATGCGGTGAAAAATCACAACTTATATATTTTCAAATCGTCAGTAATAATATAATAATTGCCTGGAATAAGCTTTTTACATGACATATTTCATCAGCAGTAAGTGAACAGCTAAAGCGAAACAAAATGCAAGGTGTCTACTGGCTGGAACAGCCAAACTGTGAAAATCTGTACATTTATCATTGGGAGATGGATGAGATAACACTTCTTCACGCTTTGGCCGAAGTAGGTAGGTTGGAATGGGGGTACAGATTTAAACGCTTCAGATGAAGTATCAAATCACTCTGCGGTCAGCCGAAGTGTGTACTTTACGTTTTTTCACACTTTGGCAGCTAAAAGGATATCTCACACAAGGCAACAATCTTGGTCATCACCACAGCCATTCACCAGCAGCTTGCTCTGGCCACTGGTACCTAGAAATTGTCTCACATCACAGTAATTCCTTCTATTTCTCGCTAACACAACAAGCTTCTTCTTTTTCTCTTCACTTAAAGACATCTGAAGAGAAGAAAAAGAAGCTTGTCATGAAGCTAACACTATGACATAAAGACTCCATTTTACACACACATATGAACCATTTATCAACCCATACCAGTTTGCCCACAAATCCAACAGAGGCACTGTGGATGTAGTCCTTATTTAAACTGATAACATTGATATTCCTAAATGCTATGTTTTATTACTTTTCATACGATTCTCCAGTGCTTTGTGTTAATACTATTCAACCACGTGTCTTACTATCAAAATTAATTAAGAATGAATCAAGTCTTCCGTATTTGAATTCCTTCCACTTATTTTGACGAATCGCCATCTCCAGAATTATCACATGACTTGCTTTCCGGCAGAGGCTGTCCATCGGGTTGCTCGTCTGCCACACCACCACCACAATTATTGCCAGACTTTTTTCCTGATATGAGGGGGTGTCCATCCTCAGGTAGTTGTTTGTTGGCCTTCTTATCAACCTTGCGTAGGTGTTGCAGTGGAATAATAAAGGCACAAATGTCATCAAAAGACGCGTCACAACCATTTTCCATTTTCCATCCCCGCCCGTTGTTATCTCCCCTTGCAAAATGAACGACGTCCTTGGCCACTGTGTTGTAACTGTCAGCCAAAAGGAGAAAATGCACAAAAATGAAAAATACAACCGTGTTTTTTAAGTGTTTTATTTACAACTTTAAAAAAATTTAAAACTCATAATTTCTATTTGACACACGTTTTCTACAACTCACTTTAGTTGGGTTTTTTCATGCATCTTTCTCTCAACTGCTTCTAGAGACAAGATGGTGAGAAATGGTATTTGATTTATGATACCAATACAGACCCCATTTTTGTGTTAACTTTACAATCAAATGATAAAATGGTAGCTAGCTACAACTTCAATTTAATCATATTTGACCAAATAGTATAGCCATGTACCAGGTGACACAGAAAGAACGCAACCCACGTTTTTTGCCTTAACTTTCTTAATTTTGAAGCAAGTATAGTTTGGGTAATGCATGATGCATGTTAAAAATTTCAAACCAATGCAATAAGTATGCGCGATATTGGCGCACAATCATTTTACTGAGTAAAATATTGACCTTTTTCCATTTTGTACACTAACTTTCACTTGAAGCAACAAGATATTTTGTTTTGGCGTTGTATGACCTTAATGTCATTGAGCTGAATCATATTGATTGTTTGAAATCAACACCTTACTTAATCAATTGCAATTGTCAATTTTGATTTATAATTTGTTATATTCTCTATTTGATACGACGAGGACTAAACAACACAAGGCATTTGCTGTAGAAGTCTTAATCAAAACGGATCCATTTAACGATTCTCCTATTTTGTTAAGGAATAAGAACAACTGTAAATGGGGCGATTTAAGTCAAGACTTCACAACTGGGTGAAAAAGTTTAAGGGCAATCAATGGGTCCATTGCAAAGCATTGGTCACCCGGTCAACCCAGACAGGCGCGCGCTGCTGCCAACATGTGCATAGTGCACAGTGAAAGGTTCGGGGGTACTCAATCCCGAAATGTCAGTGAGAAAAAGGACCCAGGAAATAAGAGTTCGAATTTCCAGGGAAAGTGTTGGTTGCATACTGAGGAATGATTTAGAACTAAGACCATATTATTGTATACTCATTAACTCATTCCTTCCCAATGCGACATAATGCGACGTTAACGGTTCCTTCCCGATGCGACACAATGCGACATAGACACATAACAAAAGTACTTTCACTTTCTAAACGCCTATAGCAACAAAGTCTCGCTGTTGACGATACTTCCGCTTATATACTCTCCACGAGATTTCCGGTATTTTATGCAAAACAACGGATGTCGCTACTTTCATTCTTTCCTGCGCAGTGCGCAAACGAAAATTGATCGAACTTTCTGTTATGTCTTTTCACTATCTCCTGTCTTTGGTTGATAATGATTTATTCGATAACGAGATTGAATCAGAATTCGATAAAAATTTACGCGACGATTAGGATGGGGGAATTGGATCAAATTGACCGTAAACATTGACAAAAGTGAAAAACATTGAGTGAAAAATGCAAAAATGGTGATTTTTTTTAATTTTAATTTTTTAAAGCACATTTTCAAAATTTTAACACATTAAAACCATATATCATTTTAAAATTCAGCTCTTCCTCTTCAAATTGATAGGTGTTGTGTATTTTTTTAATTGATTTTAAAGGCATGAAATAATTTTTTGAAAACAATAATTCTTTTCACTTCTCGAGTTATCTCCCTTACCCCGGGAATCCAGGAGTAAAAATTGGACGGGTCAATGGGAAGGAACTTACCGACTGTGTAAGGATTAAAATATGGACTCATTTTGCAACACGTTTTGATTAGTCCATTTTTGGCTCATTTTTACAATCTTCAATAACTTTTTCATCTTTTTATCAAACATTCCAGCTTTTTAAAGGCATGCCATGCATTAATCCATCTATAGTCTTGCAAACGTTGGTATAGTTCTGTCCATATTTAACAAAGTTATAATGAAATATGTGGGTTCCATTCTTTCTGTGTTACCCGGTATTTTCCTCCCTTGATTCTGCCAGATGTACCTACTCACCATATTGTATTGTCATTCTCTTCCCTGGATCGGGCAAAAGATTTTTTCACCGTTGTTTGCATGTCTTCGTTGTTTATGAAATCCCATAACCCATCACAGCCCATCACCAGCACGTCTTCCTCTTCAAAGTTTCTATCGGTCAGGTCCAGCACACGTATCTTTGAAACAAGGAAGGAAAATCATATTAACTCAATGTGACCAAACGAAAAATTGCCTTTATCGACAATAAAGATGTATTGATGTCATAAAGTTTTAAAATGTAAGCCCATTCATAATTCAATAGCAATATCCCCTAAAACATGAAAAATGTTTTTCCAAAATATTGCAAACGATTCTTATTTTTTAATCCTTTACTTTATAAGATTGCGATAAAAAAGACAACATAAATATTAAACAATGTAGAAACCAGCTCTCTGTCTGTCTGAGAACAGTGTACAATGCAAAAGGCATCGATGTGCAGACCCAGGTAAAATATGCTGTTTTTTACGCAGCATTTCTGATAAAAACAGAACAATCTTTTAAAACTTCAATCTGTTTTCACCTATCCAAGTATGCATACCTCTGGCATGGCCGTCATGAATGATTTGACGCTGATATCAGTTGCCATGGCATACAAGTCGTGATCTCCGAATCCCCTGGTGACACCAATGACCCCCATCAGACGAGCCTGTCAGGAAAAAGGACATTGATAAAGTCTGTTTAGATTGACATCATTTATCTTATCTTACAGGAACAAATAATTTTAGAATTCCAAGACATTGTCTTAATGTTCATTCTAGAGGGATGAAAATCACTTGGCTGGAAATGTGCACCAAATTGCACCAATTTCATGGTAATCTAACACTGCAAAGCAAATGAATAGAAACTCAACAAAGTGGGTCCATAATGCATGAATTCAATCAAGACTAACTTGTGTCATGTCTTTATATTGTGCTTGCTTGTTATTCTTCTCGTCCTTGCTGTTTTGATAGTTGGTGTTTTTGCAGTTGTAGCACACGGCTGCTTATTTTGCCCAGAATCGAGCATCTTAGTTGTCTGACCGCAGGGGCAGGTAGCACTAAGGCGGGGTCAGCGGGGTCGGATTGACCGTCTTAATGGCACGCGTAACGGGCGTCTGATAAGCGATTTACTACGATCTTACACTCACGATATCCTCTCCAGTTCAAAATGATGTTTACAAAATGAACATCAAATTAAACACTGTTTATATCTCCTTCCACTATGCAAATGTCAAGGTTCTATGGTCCGTAGAAAATGCAGTTTTAATCGTTTGAAAAAGGCAATAAATAGTGATGATCTTAAAAGTGGGTGGTTTTTTTATTTAGTTATTTTCATTTACTGGAAAAGAAGTGGAAGAAATCGGGTTTGACCACTGACAGAGAAACGTATATACACCATAAAAGACAATTAAAGTTAGTGACAATAAAGGCGAAGAAAGAGCACTATCTTGAAAAGTTTGATACCATCAGGAACTCTAAAGAATTTTTCAGAGCAACAAACAGCCTTCTTGGAAAAGAACAGACATCACATTTATTGCTGGTGCACACACCACTGTTTATATCCCCCAAAATCTTTCACTTTAGTTTGGCCAGCCATGGGCATGCCAAGTTAATTAATGATAACAAGTCTTCCCCATTCTCCACCAGGCCGTGGTGGAATCTGGGGTCATCCTCCCGGTCAGCTGTAATTTGACACCAGTGTCAGGTAAACCCCCGCTGTGAGAATTTCTGCAGCTGAAAGGGCATAAAATCTCTTGAATTACTTGATATTCACTCACTCACTGTATCTCTCAGAATTGACCAATTCAGTTGTAACGCACATCAACATAAACAGCCGTTTTTTCACTGTAGGACGATCTATTTTTCTTTGATGCCAAATAAAGGTGAGTGCTTCAAATTTATGCTTGAATTATACATGTTTATTAAAGTTTAAAAACTGTTTTTCAAGGATTTGATTTTAGAAAATAAATCATAAGTCATTTTTGCAAGTTTTGTCAATGTAGTGAAAAGGTTCATTGAAGAGAGCTATAATGAATCTTTAGTGTGGTGAAATATCAATTCAAATTAATGAGTGGTTTTCATGCAACAAGCAGGTGAAGTCAAAAGTTTTAAGCAAGTATGGCTTACTCTTTCTGAATGGTTCAATGCTCTCTTAAATCTTCTTTCTTTCCATTTTCAATAAGTTTTAATAGATTTGATTATTGCTATCTCAATTTTTGTTAAATGAACAATTGATTTTAATGAGTGTAAAATAATGATTTATCATGTGTGATTATCTTTTACTACCATAATGTAGCAAGTTGATTCTTTTAGATCTATCTTACTATTTGTGGTTTCAGTAAGGTTTATTAAGTTTTGTTAATTTTTTTTGTCGGTGTTTACAGGAAATGGAGGAACACACACTTGAAAGTCATCTGTTAAAAATTAATGGATTATGTCGTGTGTGTTGTCAGAGGGTTCAAACATCTTTTGAAAAGAAAAAAGGAGTCCTGCCACATAAATGTGATATCTACTCAAGAGACATCCTTACTTACTTCCACATTGATGTGTCTAAAGATGAACCATACCATTCAAAGCACTTGTGTAAAAAATGTTACTCACGCCTTGTTAATCTTAAGAAATTGAATCTAGGTGTTGGCGCTTTCAGTTCAGCAAAACAGCTTGCAAACACATTACGAGATATTTGGTGTGCTTATGATGCTAATGTGATAAATGATTATTCATGCACTATTTGCCATCACTTTAACAAGTATGCGCAAGGTGGTCGTCCACGTAAAAAAGGATTTCCTGTTGGAAAATCATCAGTCAAAGTGACACCTGCTTTAGATCAATCTGCAGTTGCAATTGATGATGCAGACGCATCAGTAAGAGAAAGCACACCTTCTTTCACTTCCTTATCTGAAACTGAAGACGTACCATCATGGGAACCAGGTCACTCGTTCCTTGCAGATCTACTTTGTTTTCCCCCGCCTCTACCAGCTTCTAGTTACATCCAATCAGCCTTAACTTCACATCTACCTCTTCATTATAGTGACACAAGTGACTATTCAGAAGGGCCACCAACTTCTACCTCCATGGGTCCTGTATGTGCGTCAACTCCAAAGTCAAAACCGCCAATGCAGGATACATCGACATCTCCAATCAACACAACATCACCACACAGGAAAAGAATGTTATCAATGAGAGATGTAGCGACATCCCCTTACAAACGATGGTCACCCGTTAATAAATCTGTAAAACGAGACAGGAGAAACACAAACACATCTCCCACTAAATCAGAATTGAAAGAATGTAGCCACTTGATAAAACAAATGATAGCCAGGTCAGATGATAAAAATATGATAAAGCTACCAACTGGAGGACAGCCGCTTTGCCTGAAAAAAATTTGCAAAGCTAGGAAAGCAACATGTCAAACAAAAGCAACTACACAGTGGCAAAGATTAAAATCATTAAAGAGGATGCGTGACACTCTATCTAAAGGACAAGGCGACAGCGCAGACTTGCAAGTAGAAGAAATAAGAAAGCTCCCAAGGAAAAAATTGGATTCAATATTCAAAAATGAAAAGTTTAAAAGGAAAGTAACAATTAACAAAAAGTATGGTTCTGTGTTACAAAATTATGTCGGTCTCACATTTGACCAAATGAGGAGACAAAGGCGCTTTTTGAAAAAGTTTGGGGTTAGCTTCGAAAATGAAAAGGCCCAGAGGCAGTTACTTTCGACTTTCATACCCAGTGGTTTTGAGATAGTTAAAAAAGAATTTGCCTTTTACAATGAAGATGGTAAGAGCACAGCACAGAAGCCAATGTTTGTCATTAGAGACCTGTCGAATTTTGTACGTCATATGTTGGACAGATACGAGACAAACGACTTATTGACATGGCACGATCATGGGATCCCCGAGACGGAAATATGGATTAAGATTGGAGAGACCATGGTCGTGACTCATTTAAACTTTGCTTGCAAATTGCATACTTAAAACATCCTAACTCTAAAAGCAACACATTAGTCATAGGCCTCGCTAAAGTTAAAGACAACGTGTCAAATCTCAATGCATTTCTGAATGAATTTCAAGTTGAAATTTTCAATCTTTCTGGCACAACATGGAAGGGAAAGCTGTTCAAAATCTTCTTGTTTGGGGATTAGTCTGTTGACCACTGTGTAATATTGTGTATGGCTTGTCTGGTGCAGCAGCAAACTTTCCTTGTCTTTGGTGTCACAAGTCAAAGAAAGGCATACAGATAGACAGTCACCTTCAACATCCGTCTCCAGCACGAACATTAGAAACACTTGCCCAGTGCCACAGCAATTTATAAACAGTCAGTAAAGGAAACAAAAGTGAGGCAATGAGATACAAAAATGTAGTGAGAGAGACAATGCTACCAATTGAGCTAGACCATGTAGCACCACCATCATTGCATATACTTCTTGGCCTTGTCAAGAAACACCATGTATTATTAGAAAATAGATGTGATGATATAGACAAAGACATAGCACAAGAAAGAATTGCAAATAATATAGATATGGAGGGTTCTTTTGGAAAATTTGTAGATGAATTAAGAAAAATAGATTGTGAAGTTAATCAATGTGAAGGGGAGCTGGCATTTTTAGAGATTTCAGACGAGGAAAACCGAGAAGAGAAGATCTTAGAGCTGGAAGAGAGAATTGAGGATGCTTATAGTAAACATAAACATTTAAACAATAAAAAATATCCCAAACGCAAGGGCCCCGTTTGTTCAACACTAGACAATATTTTGAAAAAACACAAAATTACGGTTCAAGCCTACCATGGACGATCCTTTGTTGGCAACCACTGCAAAAAGTACTTGAAAAAAACGGTTTATGGTGACTTGTGTAAGAACGTTGTTGCTGAAACACAACGGAACACTCAAAACTCACATATAATTACAAAGGCAGAAGTCGTGCGTCAACAATTTTTTCATCTTAATGAGCTTTATGCTAATGTAGAGCGTTTAATATCACATAGCAGACAAATTGCACAAACAGATTTCACACAGATACAAAATGCAATTACATCATACACACGATTTTACAGACGAAATATAAAAGCGCGAGTTCCACCAAAAATGCACATTTTAGAGGATCATTGCTTGCCATGGATCAAACGATATGGTTTTGGATTAGGTCTGCACAGTGAACATGGTGGGGAGCTTCTACACAAA
>JARDUL010074781.1:0-11778 GCA_030265205.1 Dirona pellucida | reverse complement strand
CATCATCATCATCATCATCATCATCATCATCATCATCATCATCATCATCACCACCACCACCACCACCACCATCATCATCATCATCATCATCATCATCATCACCACCATCATCGCCACTGCCACCGCCGTTTCCATCACCAACACCATTATCTTCACCATCGCCACCGCCGCCATCAACATTACCATTGTCATCACAATCACCACCATTGTCAACACTAACTATCATCACCACCAACATGGCCTTGCTCTTCAGTAAGTGCCGTTTTCCGATCTATTCATGTAATAATGAATTGCATGTTATTATACCTAATAGTCGATCATGGAGGCCAATGTGCGTCTTTGAAGCGGTTAATCCATTGGGGTCAATTTGTTGCCTTGGGATTCGAAAGTCCTTGACTTCAATCTCGTCATAACTTGTGCTTCTTTTTCTTTGTCCTCCTCCCTCTTCTTTATTCTCTTCTTCTTCTCTTCCTCTTTTTTTCCCCTCTCTTATTCTTCTCCTCCATCCTGCGCCTTCATCTCCTTCTTTTTTATATATATCTATTCGAAATTAATATATACCGATAAGACTATTTGGCGGCAAACTGGTTTGCCAAATTGACTTTTTAGCGCCAAAAAATGTCCTCGGGTGCAATATTTTTGGGTTTCCCAATGAGGTAATCTAAGTAAAGATCGGAGTATGTAAATAGCTTAAATGATTGGCATCACAAAACAGCTGCGTTTTGACCAACAGGTAGAGTTGTCAAGCGACAATTGTCAAGAAACAATCACAAGTAAAACACAGATGGGATTGGGTTGGGGGGGGGGGGGGAGGACCTGTAGATCATAAAAACATATTATTAGCATTGCTTTAGGATGCAGGTAGACAAATAGAAGAGATCAGTAGAGTCTAAATAATGTTGTTACATATAACAAGTAATAAACAATGCAACTAACCGAAACTTGATTGTGGTTTACATACTCCGATTTTTAGCTTTGGCAAATAAATATTCTATTTAGAGGATGAATCGGCATTCGCGTACTGAACTGGAAAGATGGGAAAAAAGAAATGAAAACAAAACCACAAAACAAACAAACATATCTTCTACAACTTCACTTCAATACGTATTCTTTGAGGTTCAAAAATGTACTTTGGCACCTGTCTATCAGGAATACTGGCAACTGGCAACCCTGGCGGCAATCGTACAAACAAAAACATTGTCGCTGACGAAGCTTCACACACAGGTATCTGATTGCCTAACAATTACAAATGTTAAAATTTCTATATATGCCTAGATGGTTGAAGTAACCTATATCACGCTATAAGATAGATTGGTTATTACTCTTGTTATTGCTTACGATGTTTTTATTCGATCGTTAGATACAGCATATCGGAGTTGTTGGGGGAAAAAAACTGCCTTCCTTGCCTTTTTTGTTGTGTCCCAGTCCCAGGTTAGCATTAGCAGACGAAGGACAGCCTTGCCTTTCTTCTACTTCTATTCTTTAGTTGCTGTCAGATCACGTCTTGGTCCAAAATGTAATATTCTAGACGAGTCTTTGTTCACTTTTACCATTCTCTATTAATTATATCACCAATAAAAGATATAAAAAAACATTTACTACACACAAAAATTGTGGGGGAAGTTTTAGTTTCTTCATCAATTGATGTGATGATGATACTACTACTACTACTACTACTACTACACTACTACTGATGATACACAGACTACAGATAATGAAGAATCAGATTCAGAATGCGAATGAATGATGTTGATGAATGCACTCACACTCACAACACTCACGCTCACACACACACTGTCTCATACTCATATTCAAGGACTGACTGACGGACCAATGTTTCCATATAAAAGTTAAAAGCGACAATGACGCATATAACAAACAATGCAACATGGACATGATTCAATTGAAAATTTCAAGATCAGTGGTGCATCAACCATCTACTACTACTACTACGTCTAGACTTAGACTAGAACACATATTTTTTCTCTAGTTGCTACTCTAGACTCTAGTCTAGTCTTACCCTACTAGTAACTACTACTTACTACTACCTAGTTAGTACTGGTCTACTACTAGTCACTACTGGCACTGGCCTTAGACTTATGACTTAGTTACTAAGTACTAGACTAGTAGTAGTGCTACCTGCTACTACTACTACAACTTTACCTAGTTAGTGGTAGTAGTAGTAAGTAATAGATACTAGAGTTAGAGTCTAGAGTATTATTAATTATTATTATAGTATAAAAGTATAGTAGTAGTAGTAGGGTCAAGTACTGAAGGCTAGATGATAGCAAACATGTCTGCCCCCTTCTTACTCTTACTACTGTGCTGTGTATTATTATTATTAACTTACTATTCTACCTATTGTTAAAAATATTAATATTAATATTAGAACACCGTTGTTAATATTAACAAGCCAAGCCGTACTGTCTAAGTCACTGTCACAAATAACTGAACACAGGAAACAGGAGGAATAAAAGTGCACAACTCGAAGGCAAAATGTCTTAGATCATTAAACTATTATTATTATAAATTCAACTTTCTAATACAAAATTTATTCGGTGGGAAGTAAGTGTGTCCTGCATTGCACCAAGATGTGTGAGATGTGTTTGCACCAGCTGGCTGCAATATCGATGCTCCGCATTTTCTTAGATACCGCCACCCTGGAATCATTTACTCTCCAAAGAGTCTACACCAGTATTCATACAGATACAGAATACACAAACGAAGGTTTCAAGTTATAGTATTCTCTAATACTGGTAGTACCTACCTGGTGCTCGTGGTGGTCGAGTGGGTAAGGGCATATTTAGACTCTGTCCCAAGATTAACGACTAAAACAAGCCTAACCAGCCTAAAAGGTTCTGAGTGACAATACCACAACTTTTCTCATCGGATGCAAGGTGAAAAACTGAAAGAAACATGGTCAAGCAAGTCAGGTGTGTAGTCAGTGGTGAGTAGTCACTCACAGACAGATGACAACAGACACAGGGCTGATACACAGGAATAATGTGTTATCACTGTTGTGAGTAGATTCTCAACAACAGAGTAAACAGGCTATATCAGATAGCCTAAAAGCACTACAAAGTTCTTATTGTAGCGTACTAGTAATTGCTTAGTATTAAAGCTCTTCGTCTGCACTTTTATTGTTCTTCTATTCTGAGTCGAGTGGCATCGTCCCCAATCATTGATTCTGATTGTAGACAGTTGCATTCATATTGGACAAATCAGTAGTGATTGCATTGCTGCTACTCTCCCAAAATTTCTCATCTTGAAAATTATGTCGACTGATGGAGCTGCATTAATTACGATTCACAGCTATAGCTATGTTTTTTATCTTAGACAGATGAAGTGGAATTTTCCTTGCTGACTGGTGAAAAGTTAGTTGACGATGGACGTGGAACTACAAGCCACTTGTAGTGCCTTGGGTTATCTCGAAGAAAACGTTTATGTCAAGGAGCCTGATTGTTTAGGTTGGTGGACTGTTCTTCAAATCATTTTTTAATTGAGAGTTATATAATGTATATATATATATTTTAATGGTCAAACTTGGGGTCCGATGGAGAAGTCTCTACTTTTTTGATAAGAAGAAGAACTCTAAGACCTTTTGAAAGAATACTTTGTGTGCTGTAAGTATGTTATTATGATAATACTTTGAGATTGTCTTTTATTGTCTGTACTTTTATCAATAAGTCGCCTCTGCCTCTATTGGAAATTTATTACACATGATGCTGTAACGAGTCCAGCTACAACCATTTGTACCTAAGATATATAATATATTGCTATTGCTGTTAAAATTATATTATGGAGCAAAAAATCCTTTAAGATGTTTGAATCTTGCAAAATGAGGGTATACTAATCAGTATTCTGTTTTATTGTAAAAGTGGTGTCTCAGAATCCTTTTGTTTTTATTTTGGTTTGATTACAATTCACTTTCATCCTTTATATTTTTGTATTTAATGCGTATATATGGCAACTTTCAATTGTTTTTTGTTTTATTTCTGTCTAATTTGTAAAATGCCTTCTGTTAAGGTTCAGATGGATTATATTAATTTAATATGTGCTTACTTTATATTTCAGAAACTGTCAAAGACTTGATCCGTTTCCTTCGGAGGGATACAGATACTTGTGACATCCGTAGACAGCTGGGTCACGCTAAGATTGTTCAGAATGACCTCATCCCGTTGTTCAAGGGATATCATGAGGACAAGACTCTGTTTGAGACGGTTATCAAGTAAGGGAGCCAAACAGTTTACTTGTATTAATATACAAAGAAAGACATTCTTGTTTTAATAAGAAACAGGTGTTATTGTTTTTTTACTACAATTTTCTGTGCTGCGACTTGCATTTAAAAAGTACTCTGCATGATGGCCAAAATTTATTCGGTGGGAAGTATCTAAGTGCGTCCTGCATTGCACCAAGATGTGTTTGCGCCAGCTGGCTGCAATATCGATGCTCCGCATTTTCTTAGATACCGCCACCCTGGAGTCATTATTATACTCTCCAAAGAGTCTACTCCAGTATTCATACATATAAATATACTGTTTATTATAGTTTATAGTTGTCCCTAACTTTTGATCTGTTTATTTGATTAATATTTTTTAAAGTATGCACTACTATATTACTTATTACTGTTGTTATAGCACGATGGGCTGATCCCTGATTGCCTTAAACAGTGTAAGGACCAGCTGTGGGTCTGTCTGAGGACAGTGTACAAGGTAGAAGGCATCGATGCACAGACCCAGATAAAACATATCCAGGTTAAGTGCAAGTCTGTGCCCCACTTGTACACATGGCCTGACACAGAGCTGGAAAATCTATGGGATAAGATTTTAAGGCAAGCAGCAGGGGATCAGCCCACTGTGCCAATAAAGCTTTTTTGGTACAAGAAGCAATACACTGTTCAATATTACTCATATCAGGACCAGACAACATAGCATTGTAGCCTCAGGTGTTCACCCAACAGCTATAGAAACTGGAAATTTTACCAAAGAGGCAAATGTTTGTCTTTTGTGTGTAACAAAGTTTCATTTTTTAGATTCTTGGAATTTGATACCCTGTCTTTACTTTGCCTTCATTTAATGCATCAATTTATTTTCATCTTATAGACTGCTTGTGAATTTAACCCAGCCCGTGGCAGCTTGTTTCAACAACCAAATCCCAGATGAAAAGACCCTGAGAAATTTCTGTTTGGAAATTGAAACACATTTACAAGATACCAAGGAAGTGAGTACAGGACTGTGGGTTGATCATCTAATGGTATAATATATATACATTTATGAAAATTGTATCTAATTATACTCTCTTTTAGTCTTAACAACAGTAAAGCCAAGTTGAATGAAAATCATCTCTGGACCTTTGTATTAATTTAAAAAAGTGAATTTTCCTTGGCGGCATACAAATTATATCAGATAGAAGGAGAAAGACTTTAAATGAGATAACAGTTGTTGAAGTGGACAGTTAAGTCTAGTTCAGAATGAAGGAAAAATGAATGGATAGAAATATATTGTATATTGTATTACTTATATTACAAACAGGGGGGGTGGTTGGGTTGGTTGACAGACTCTGTGTCTGGCCAAGGTCAGTATACAAGGCAGAGGCATTGATGCGCAGACACAGGTAAAATGTAACCAGGTTAAGTGCAAGTCTGTGCCCCACTAAGTACACATGGCTTGATACAGAGCTGGACAATCTATGGATCAAGATTATTAAGGCAAGCAGGGGATTAGCCCACTGTGCTAATAAACCTTGTTTGGTACAAGAAGGAATATACGGTTCAATATTACTCATATCTGGACCAGATGCAATTTTATCGTTTGAAATATGGAGGTTATGTTGAAGTGTCTTGTTTCAATTGAACGTTTGTTTTTGTTTTAATCCTGTCAGGCTTTTGTGGATGACGATCTTTTTGGTGTGTTGACAGACAAAATCAAGGACATACTTCAATTGGTAAGGTGGTAAATAAATGAAGAGGGAGCAGGCACTGATGGTCTGGTAGACGAATGGTAGTGGGATAATGTAACAGTGCCAGTGAGAGACGTTAAATGAAGAGGGAGCGGGCACTGATGGTCTAGTAGACAGAATGATAGTGAGATAATGTAACAGTGCCTGTGAGAGACAAGGAACAGAATAAAGAAAAAGGATTATGGTACAGCTTCAAATGAAGAGCAAAGTATGAATACAAGAAAAATCTATTGGCGAGGCAGTGGTTAAGTCACTCACCTTTGGTTTGAGAGGTCGCATGTTCGAATCCCAGTGGGAGAACTGGATTGTTTTTCTCAAGACCTTGATCCCACTTTGCGGCCCTGCAGCTGATGCCTTGGTTATTCCGGTCTACTTTCGGAATAGACCCTAAAGACAAATTTCCCCCTGGTATTAATAAAGGGAGTATTATTTTACACACAAAACGTTCCTGATAGCAATGATTTGTTTTATATTAATTGAAGGTGGTTTATTAAACTCTTTCCACGACATAATTAATAAGAAGCAAAAAAATAAATATCATAGCTCAAAGTGTAAAATCAGTAATAAAAAGAATGTTTCGGGTCTCCCTTTCATCAGTAACAAAGTCACAGTGTTTGAGCAGAGTAACAAGGGGGAAAAAGATTTAGACACTGATACCTGAAATTAAAAGCAAACTTTACAATGTCTTATCATACAACCTTTGTAAGCTCCAATTCTCAGCTGAATTTAGATTTACTCATTCTGTCAATAGAATTTCATATATCATTGATGCAGTCTTTTTAAATTTTTTCTTATTGGTGATATTAGCAGGTAAATGAAATTCTGTCAGGCCTTAACTTGTTTATGTCTTTTGTTTTACTCTGAAAATGTGTTTAAATTTCACTAATATGTATTTTATCTTTTTTTCTTTAAAGGACTGGGACGCCAGGAGAGAAGAAGACGATCTACAGCTTGAGCGTCTGTTCATCTTAGTCCGGAATGTTCTTATGATCCCACCAGATCCAGACAGAGAGCTAGTGAGAACGAAAACGAGAACAATTAACAACTAGAAAACTCATAATAAGGCATCTTGGCTTTGTAGATCAATAACGGTGGTAGTTTCTTCTCAAGTTTCTTCTTCCAGTTTGCCATAATCTCATTAAAAAAATATTCATTCAAGAGTTAATAGATCGCAAAGAAAGACTACTTTACTTTATCCGTCCTCTTGTACCATCCTGGGCATTGAGGGGGGGGGAGAGAGCTTTCTGTCCACGGCAGGAAAGATTACATTATATTTATATCCAAACTTTTGCCTCTTTGGTAAAATGTCCAGTTTCTATAGCTGTTGGATGAACACCTGAGGCTACAATACCATGTTGTCTGGTCCTGATATGAGTAATATTGAACAGTGTATTGATTCTTGTACCAAACAAGGTTCATTGGCACAATGGGCTGATCCCCTGCTTGCCTAAAAAATCTTGATCCATAGATTTTTCAGCTCTGTATCAAACCATGTGCACAGTGCTAGTGGGGCACAGACTTGCACTTAACCTGGTTTCGTTTTACCTGGGTCTGCACATCGATGCCTTCTGCCTTGTACGCTGTCCTCGGCCAGACACAGAGTTGGTCACTAACACTGTTTAATCACGGTTCTACAGGGATCAAATAACAAACAAAGATATATCCAAACTAAAACTTGATCATTATCATAACCAAATACATGGTTCACATCAAAAGATGACACCGGTGATCGTTTGATGGATGGTGAGTACATATTATGTTTATTATCTTTCTTTATTTCACTATTTTATGTGTCACCATATTTAATTATGGACCTTTCACTTTCATTATCAATTTATTTATTTTTTCCGTCAGAGAACAGATGACGATGCCACTATTCATGATCAAATTTTATGGTGAGATAACACACATGACTTGGTTATTCCTGTCCTCTTTTTTTTCTCCATTTTAAATCAATGATCGTGATATGATACTGTCTACTGTGTTATCTGACAGATAGATATAAAAACATACTCACTTAACTGACAGATGTTTGGGAACAAAATAAATTGCTAAATATTCTATCAACATATATTCACTTTTCATACTATCACATAATTCCCTTGATTTTATGAAACAAAAACATATAGGATGCTAAAATCTTTTTTTTTTTAAACCCTAAAACATGCAGAACGCTTGAATCTTTTTAAAAGAAATTAAAAACTGATTTTTTTTTCGAAAAGCTCATTTGTTTGTTTATATTATTAACATTGTCTAACAATTCTGTCTTCCGAATTCCATTATGTAATTATCAATTTGTATTGAATTTTGCAGACAAATATGAATCAATATATACTGTATTCACTGTATTGTGTATTCATGTATAAATGGTCTGTAGCTTTTTGTTTGTTTATCGAGTACCCTTTATACTGCAATCAGCAGTGCAGGGACCAGCCATATGTCAAGCTCTGAAGAGTGCACATGACAAATGGAAGTAAATCCAAATGTCAGTGAGGCCTTACACCACTCATCACCTAACACATGACTAGAAAGGCTCTGCATCAGGAATTAAAGAATTAAAGATAAGCAGGTGATAAGCCCACTGCGTGTCTAGCTTTTTATCATTGCATTGTATTGATGGATTGATGGGCACCGCTGAGCACACGATAAGCACTATACTATATATATAAATTATTTAATATTATTATTGGTAGTAATAGTGGTATAGAAATAAATTTTCTATTTCATTCACTGCAGGGCGTCTCACACAAGTGGACTGGAGGATTTACTTCTGTACGTCGCCAGTTCTGACAGGGAGAGGTCTCGGTTCTGCATGCACGTTATGGAAATCATCTCGCTCATGTTCAGAGAACACGTAAGTTGTGTTCACATGTATGGTTGCAGTGTATCCGTTAGATTAGATTGAATTTTTATTGTTTGATATCTGTTCCCTTTAGAACCTTGATTAAGCAGTGTAGGGACCAGCTCTGTGTCTGGTCGAGGACAGTGTACGAGGCAGAAGGTATCCATGGGCAGTCCCAGGTAAAACGTATCCAGGCTAAGTAGAAGTCTGTGCCCCAAATGGCCTGATACAGAGCTGGAACATCTATGGATCAAGATCTTTAAGGCAAGCAGGGGATCAGCCCACTGTGCTAAATTAGATTAAATAACAGTAGAATTGTCGCCCTCATTGATTGTAGAAAGTTTTGTTAGAATTGTTATAGCGTACAGTGACTTCTTGTCCATTTGTGATATATTATATGTGAGGCATTGTTGGCAATGATATATTATATGTGAGGCATTGTTGGCAATGATATATTATATGTGAGGCATTGGTGGCAAAAGGAGGTGCAAGTCCGTCAGTCAGTTTTGAGAAATAAAAAAGTCATGTCGGGTCATCTTTAACATTATTAGTGATTCATATTCTTCAAACATTCAAGAAGCTTATATATCACAAAATATCACTGATAAGTCTACTAAATTCACGTTATTTCTCCCCACGAACCCTATCATGCCATATATGGAAATGTACGTAAATGTGAATTTTCTCAGGTTTATGTTTTCAGGGGTCACCATCTTTAATGCTTATAGCTTCTTCACTAGTTGAGATATTAAAAGATTAACCCATTCGTTGATTTAGCTACAGGAAAAAAATTTGATTTCAGTTTTATGTCTGAGGAATTGATGTAGCCTCAGGTGTTCACCAGACAGCTATAGAAACTGGACATTTTACCAAAGCGGCGAAGATGGCATAGCTACAGGAAACACATTTGATCCCATTTCTTTTTTCTTTTTCTTGTTTTCCTTCCCCCTCTTGACAGGAAGTGGACACCCTGGCGTTTGCTGGAGTTCAACGTTCTATGACTGAGAAAGATAAAGATCAGAGGTATATATTTTTAAACAGAGAAACAGGGATAAGCACCGGCTCTGTGGGCCTCAAGTCTCTAAAGGACTTCAATTCTTATTCTTCTTGGTTTCATGGACAATAAAGATCATATTATTAGTTGTAGTAGTAGTAGTAGTAGTAGTAGTAGTATATTCATCCCCAGGAAGCTGAGAGGGGTATTAAGTTAAATGACACATCCTGCTGCGGAATGCATTAAATTATGATGGTAAGTCTTTGAACCTTTCGACCTAGAATGGAAAGAAAAACTTTCTGGCTTTTACCCCCATGACCGAATCCTATCCCTGCCAAAAAAGGAACAAACCACCATTCTTCGACTGAACTTTTCACATTGCCGCCTCAACTACGACATGAACAAACTGAAAGTGGTGCAGTCCCAAGACTGCCAATGTGAAAACAGCCCACAAACTGTACAACATTATTTACAGTCGTGTTCACTGCTTGAGACACACAGAAATACCACACGGGCCAGTGAGGCCCCTCTGATGGAGAAACTATAGGGCACAAAATACCCAACCCCTGCAGATGACAGCATTTGTGGTCATGACAGGAATTGCCATATAAAGTAGGCATTGAAAGTGAACTGGAATATAAACATATCTATATCTTTTATCTGTAACTGTAATGTCTGTTATTAATCTGATCCTCAGGGAACTGGAAGTGGCTAGAGAAAAGGAGAAAGCTATGAAGAAGGCCAATATTCTCAAATACAGCGCAAGGTATTTCCGAGTCATCTTGGCATTGTGTTATTACAGCTCACTTGTTTGTTTTGCTTGGATTTTTTAATTACTTATATCAGACTCCGGCATATTTTTTTAAACACGATACAAAGACTGTTTCAAAAAATGATTATTTCACAATTGTGTTCTTTTTCTCAAGTAAAAAAAGAGAAAAAAACAAATTTTCTATTGCTAACATAGCAGCGCTGTACTGAAGGACACTGTTTTTGTTATTTCTGACTTTCTAACTATAACTAAAGACAAAGTGTCCCTGTGGACAAAATAAATGAATTTATATTTTTTGTATAGATATATATAGATATACGCATACATACATACATACACACATACATACACACACACACACACACACACACATCTACATATATAATTATTCCCATTTATTTTTCAGTATTATTGTACTTACCTTTTGGAAATTTAATGACACACTTTTTGTCAGACTTTTTTGCTACCTATTTCCAATAACGATAATTTAAAACGATTTTAGCTGTACTTTCGTTTGATCATTTTCAGAGAACTTTGTTAAACATTTACAATGTTGATTTTGATCAGAAAAGTAAAAGAAATTTGGAATAATGTTTCATTGATCAATAATTTATGACAAATTAGTTCTTATAATTTTTAGACATTCACGTTTTGGGGGAACTTTTGTGATGAGAAACATCAAATCGATCACAGAAAGCGACGTCATTTACCACAAACCCCTTTGTGAAGTTGAGACGTTTTCCTACGATGATGGAAAGGTAGGGTTATTTGTTGCCCTCTCTGTTCTCTTATTTTGATTTGTATAATGATATCTAATTCTCGGCGCTTTGAAATAAATGAATATATACATATAATTATTCTCATTTGAAATTCACTGTTATAATTGTACCTTCTGGAATTCTTATGAAACGTTCTTAGTTTCAATATTTATATTACTATGAATAAATAAATAAATGAAGAATGCAGGGGGAGAACCAATGATGTCAAATTTTGAGAAACCTGAAAAATAAAATTTTGGAACTTACCATTAGAGCTGGATCTTAGTCGTAGAAAGCGAGTGTTGCAATTCACGATTCTTTTTTTATCGGCGTCTTGCAAACTCAATTCAGTTTGCTACGCAATTCAGTTTGTTACGCGACTCTCCAAGGCTTGGTGACTTGGTGTATTGCCTCTCAATTCAGTTTGCTACAATTCATCTCACGGTAAAGACTT
>JARDUL010074670.1:0-11782 GCA_030265205.1 Dirona pellucida | reverse complement strand
TGCCTACTGCCCATGTCATTTTCTATCCAGTGTTGGTCATCACTCACTCCAGGAAAAAGATGACGAGGATTAAGTGTAAGATCATGGGGAGGAAAGCATACAACAAGCGTGGTAGACCAAGTGAAAATAATTTCAAGATAAGAATGCATCTAAAGAGAAAATTACAACTTCATCATCGGTCAATCTCTATGCACAATCGCACTCAATCTCTTAAACTCATCCAAAGAGCAAGCACCTGCATCAAACCCATTGTAGGCAGACACTCTTCAATAGCAAACAGCATCTTTTTTTCTTAATTCCCCGCCGGTTACCAGCTTTTCAAGCTCCTTTGGTCTTATCAATCTACTATATTACTCATAAGACAGAATGATAGTGGGATAATGTAACAGTGCCAGTGAGAGACAAGAACAGAAAATAGAAAAAAAGGGGTGGCAGTTTAGTCCAGAGGTAGTGGGCTGATTTTCTGTCCACGGCGAGGCGGAGTTGCCGTGGCAGGCATGAGTTCAATTCCCCCGGTCGGCAAAAATCTTTTTTCTATTTTCTGTTCTTGTCTCTCACTGGCACTGTTACATTATCCCACTATCATTCTGTCCTGGATAGGACGCTGGTCTATCGCAGATTACTTCCCCAGCTGTAAGTTGGTACCCACTATCATTCTGTCAACTAGACCATCAATGCCCGCTCATTCTTCATTTATTTCTAAATTACTCATTATCAACTCAATGATAACGTAAGTGTAGAAGGCAAGTGAAAAAGCATAGAAGTTGAAAGCATAAGGGACCAAAAAAATTTGTCAAAGCATAAAAAATATACTGCTTTGGTAGATTGACAATGTATAGCAATAATAATCACAATAATAGTAATAGTAATAATAATATAATAATATAATAATAATGATAATAATATAACAATAATAATTATAATAATAATAATAATAATAATAATAATAATAATATTAATAATAAAAGAATAGTAATAAAAGATGGGTTTATAGTGAGTACAAGTACAGGGCTCACAGTCTGGTAGTCGTCGGGCTCACATACTTTACATCATATATTTACAACTTAAAATATAATTATGACCACAACAACAATAATAATAACAATATATTATTATATATATGTATAAGAAAAAAAAAAAAAAGAAAAAATATAAGTTTAAGATTACACTTAAATAACAATAGTAGTTGATATACACCTAACAAACATGAGAGTGACACACAGACAATATTAAAATATGACTTGAATAAGACGGAAATATTGGCTGATATTTTCCCAAACTGATTTCACTGCGACTTTGCAAGGAACCAGAAGCATTACACTGAGAGTTACAGTACTTGATAAAGAGGAATTCCCAACATCTTCGTCGGCCTTTTAAAATATATGTTATGCTATCATTATTTCTATTTGGATTTATAGCAATGGATAAAATGTGCTACTGTAAAGCGCTTAGAGCATGGTGATGATCGTGGATAAGCACTACATAAATGTCATATATAAATGCCATTTATCAATTAATAAAAAAAAACAAAACAGCGGAATTGTGATTGTGATAACAACGTCCAAAATCAAACCCTGAATTAGAGAGGGCTTTGTGATTGTCAACATACAACAGGGTATACAATGTGAACAGAGAGTCACATGATTTATCAATATCCAAAAATAGATTCATCCAACTCCCTTTTGTCTCAGCATGTTATTATAATCTATTCTTATCTTGGAAAAAATCAAAGTAACTTATATTTTCAAACTGATGACAAAGTTGTGAACAACAAAAACTATAACCGTTCATCAATGAAGTTACAAAGCAAGACAAAAATAAAAGCTGCTAGTCATTGAACGCAAATGAATTCCATTACCATGCTACACATTATAACATAAAATATGAACAAAAGAAGCAAGTTGCAGTTTGGTTGGTTTTTTTTATGCCTTTAAGCAACCAACTGACTGAGATAATTATCTAATCTTGTACATAGTTATGTTACAATCAATCAGTCATTCCTTTTGAGAAAATTTGTTTGTTATCTGTTCCCTATAGTACCGTAATTAAACAGTGTAGGGACCAGCTCTGTGTCTGGCCAATGACAGTGTACAAGACAGAAGGCATTGATGCACAGAAGTAGGTAAAAAGGTATCCAGGTTAAGTGCAAGGCTGTGCCCCACTAGTACACATGGCCTGATACAGAATTGGAAAATCTATGGATCAATATTTTTAAGGCAAGTAGGGGATCAGCCCACTGTGCCAATAAACCTTGTTTCGTTACAAGATGCAGTACACTGTTCAATATTATTCACATATGGACCAGACAACATGGTATTGTAGCCTCAGGTGTTCACCCAACAGGTATAGAAACTATGGAAATTTTACCAGAGAGGCAATTTTGAGAAAATATGAGAGCTAAAGGATTTAACTCAGGATGGATCTAGCATTGATTGGTGATACCGCCCTCGCAAAAAACAAAACAGTTGCAATGGATTTCACAGCAAGTTTGAAAAGAAAAGAAATATTATCAAAAAAAAAGGGGGGGAGAGGTGGTGGGCTAAACAAAGGCGTTTGTTAACAGAAAAAAAGAAGGAAATTTGACAAGCATTCCAACAGAAAGCCAACAAAAGAAACAACAAATATATACAAAATATAAAATACTTTGTCGGCCATATTCACATATCCATAGTCCTTATGTCAATTAACAGTCACAATATTTTGGAACTTCTATATAATATGTTGAATGTCACACTACTTTCATCAATAATTGAGTAAAGAAATTTTCTGTTAACATATATATGGTTTATGGATATGGCCATGGGTATCTAATTTTTTTGTTTTAAATGGAACATAAGTATAAGATAGCTAAAAACTTATTCTTTTGTTTAAAAAATCAAAATTACGACAGAGACATACGAAACTTTCTTTTGCATCAGCATAATATTATCAGTCTGACGTAAAAAAAATAATTTAAAAAATGGAAGGAAATTGAGAAATGAATCAATATAAATGATAAAGTAGCAAAGCAGCTTCTTTGAGAGGTAGAACAACAGTTGTGGATAACACATAGTGATGTTTTATCTCTAGACCTAAGACCCCACTACAAAGCTAGCATGTGTTTCTAAAGGACTACCATTTTTTGTCTTACCACTTCCTGTGTGTTGTTATCAAAACCAGCAAAACTATAAACCTTTGAAGAAGAGCGCAAAACAAAAAAAGCTCACCAACACTTTCATGGGATAAAGATAGTATGTATAAAAATCTCAAAGCACAACGACAACGAAAAAATAAAAATATAGTTAGATCCTAAAATCACAAAAGAAAAACAAAAAACAAACAATCTTAAGAAGAATTAAAACATTCTACTAAGTACATAATAAAAACATTTTAGTGGTGTGCTTAAACAATTAGAAGCTAAGTAACTCTAGGTGTTAAGATGATATATGTAATAGTTATTAATAGTAATATCATTTCAGCCGCCCCCAAAAAAATTTAATTTAGTAATAAAGTTAAAAATGAATGGAACATGAGTAACAAAGAAAATGTAAGAGTGACGTCACTAACAATTGTAGAGTGCTTTTCCAAAACTCCCTAAGTCCGTTTTTTACTTTTTTTTAAAATTATGCTACCCTGGTATTAAAGCAATATCAGAGCTATGTACTAAATATAGACTGGTACCCCAGAATTCAGTAAATCAGTACTAAATCTGTTTAGAGTCTTCTTGAAAGACTAGCAGTGATGATAGTAATAAATGAGAAGTTTTTCTCAATTTCTGAAAAATAGAAAATAATGACTTAGCCAGTTTTGGAAAAGCACTCTTCAATTGCAGAATGCCTTCAATGGTATAGAAAATTTAGTTTACAATATAGGAGAATATACTTTTTAGAAAACAAATAACATAAGAACACCATACAAATTATTCTTTAAAAAGCAACAGGAATTTTTTTCTGTATAAGATTGCACTCGACAGCGGAAAGGATATTCAACATTGGGGTAAAATGTTCCTAACATAGTAATTAAGCAGACTAAATATTTCTGGAAGATCAGCGTTATTGTCACACAAAATCTAAAAAGTCATCGCCAAGGCCTCGAGAAGACACGCCACTCATTTGCGGAACAAGCGAGTCGGGGAGCGAATGTGGAGGTGGGGCATAGTTGATGGTAAGGAAAAAGACGAAAGGAAATGGCAACAATAATTCAACACACACACAAAAATGACAAAAACAAAAGGATAAAAGTTAAAATCTACCGGAAAGGTTGATTGGCCAGTATTTATTTACAATCTAGATAATGCAATTCATACAGCATGCTTGATGCTTGAGTTGTGTTGTTTTTTAAAAGCAATTAATTCATAATTAGCGAGATGATTTACAACCATTACCTCATTCATTAAACACGAGATAAAAAAATATGATTGGTGTAACTTCACGGCTTGAAAAATAATCTGCCATTCATAGATCCGCATCCAGTCCAGAGGGTCACAACTGATCATTAGCTTACAGAACACAACAAAAACCACGTTTCATCCAGTACATTGAGCTCTTACTGACAAACTGATGCTGTTTTATTATATATTCTAGCTAAAGTTATTCAAATAACTAAAATCATATGGGGTGGTATAAAATAGCACATACATTGTGCGTGCTGCTTTAACTCAAAAATCATACCAAAAAAAAAAAATTTGTCAAAAAAGAAGAAAACCAAAAACACACACACAAAACAAACAAATAAATGACTTGCCACCACAATACGAAAGAAAGAAGAAAACACTTGGGACAGTTTTAGATAATATATCTTTGGGTTTTGTTTTTCAATCATTTCATGTATGCGGGAAACTGGGCATAACAACTGTTGGTATAGGATAGGATAACACGACCCACACACAATTAAAGCGCACTCTGTTAACACAAACAAGGACACACATACCTGCCAGTACTTGCTGCAGACAATGAGCACTGTTCTAAGATTGCCCGGACAGCACCTCAAAGTCTGGGCATTCAGACACCTGATCTGTTTAGATTCGTCCTCTTCTAGTCTTACATTCTGAGTGAAATGGATACAAATTTTATAAATTTTCCGATGATCATTAAAATTTTAAAAAATAAATTTAAAAAAGCCAGAAAAATAATTAAGAAGAAAGGAATCATATTTTATCTTCATAAACAAATATTATATCACTACATAGATGAAAACATTGATAAAAATGTTAAATTTTCTTTTCTTTATATCAAAAGCCTACGGTACCTTTCAGTGCCAGGTAAAAATGTTACTATAAGATCAATTGTCTATCATGTTAACATCATCACATATTGGTGTACTTGTATTGGGGTTATGAATAGAATTGATTCTGTAAAAACCTTCAGAATGTGCTTGCGAATGCAATGTCAATGCAGCATAAAATACAATGCACTGGACCATTATTATCCCCAGTTTCTGTTACAGTCAAAATTTGGAAATATAATAAACAATATCAAACTCAATGACAAGACCAACCTTAGACTCTGGCTGTGACAATGTCCACACTTTGACAACCCCAGCATTGGTGATGGCTAAAAATACATCATCTAGTCAAAATGAAAGAAAAACAGAAAATATATTGATGTATACCCTGGGACTGGAGAGCAAACCTATACCTGAATGTGCAAGTCACTTAGGCCACAAATTAAATCTGTTTGTAAATTTGAAAATACAGTAAACTAGCTTCTTTTTTTCTGTCATCAATTGTTTTATCTACTGAAAATGAAAATGATCATGGCTGCAAATAACTACCACACTAAACACTTTGATAGTCTAAAATAAAACAAACAATGATAATGTCTGGCAAAATAGAAAATAAAAATTACAATCACTATCACCTTCTTGACTTTTTAATTTTATTTAAATTTTCTTTGTATGTTATTTGACAAAGGGGAAACCCAAAATGTTATCATATGCAGTTTGTCTCTATTAGAGAAGCTTTATAATATATATACCACTATTATTAATTACATTCTTCGTAGGTTATGTCTCCTCCAGAAACCAGTGGCGAAAGTTTGTTTATGATGCATAAAAGCCTTACACCGAAAGTTACAAAAGGTAAATTGATCAAGATAAAACATCCCCCCCCCCCCCCAAAGAAGAAGCATCCCTCAATTGAAGAAGAGAAAGCCCCCAGCCAGACAAAGATTTGAAACTAATATAAACATGACAAACAAACCTGGCCGTGCGGAGGGTGAAATAACACAGCACGCGCTGATCCAATCGGACTCGACACGGGTCACCAGAGAGTACACGATTTCAAGACTGAGTGGGTCCATTACCACAACCTCGTCATAGTAGCCATTACAGACGAGGCGCAATGCCTTGGCAGACTTCAGGTGACATGACTGGCGGAGAATTGTAAGAAAAGCTTAAAAAGGAGTATTATATAATTTTGAAGCTTCTAGTTTTGTTTGGCTTATTAAAAAAAATATCATACTGGTTTTAATGTAAACTACAAATATAAACACACCACAATTCAAATTCAGACATAACTTTTTTCTCTCACAAAATAAAACACAGCATAAAAAACATTTTCAATCATGTATAAAACAAAGCAACCACCATCTATGCAAGTGCAAGTAGTTCTTCTAAATATGTCTTGACTGTTACTGTTAGTGAGTTAATCCCATATTCTTCTCTATTAATAATAATGCAGGTAGCAACTGGTAACAAGAACAAGCAAGCTACAATACAATTTAAATATATTAAAAGGCACTCTCTCTCTCTCACATCCCAAATGGTTTAATTTCATAGATAATGACAGATTCTTTCTTTCTTTCTTATCTCTGTTCCCTTTAGAACCGTAATTAAACAGTGTAGGGGCCAGCTCTGAGTATGGCTGAGGACAGTGTACAAGGCAGAAGGCATCGGTGCGCAGAGCCAGCTAAAACGTATCCAGGTTAAGAGCAAGTCTGTGCCCCAAAAGTACATATATGGCTTGATACAGAGCTAGAAAATCTATGGGTCAAGATTTTTAAAGCAAGCAGGGGATCAGCCCACTGTAATGACTGCTCCATGTCATTTAAAAAAGAAGATAACTTACGGTGATGTCAGAGTGAATCTTGTCGATTTTGGTGTTTTCAATGCATCTACCATCTGTCAGATCCCAGAGACACATTTCACTGAAAACAGAATAAAGCAAAAACTTACACATAAAATTCAAACCCAATAGAGTTTAGTAAGCATAGCAGGTCAAATATATACACACATGGTGCAATGTTTTTATAAGCTTAAGCTTCCAGCAATCATTTTTAAACTCCTTATTTATCATTTCAAGGGAGGAGATGAAATAAAACAGGAGGGGGGAGGGAGGGAGGGAGGGAGAGAGAGAGAGAGAGAGAGAGAATCTGAATATTTTGTTAAATTGAAGGAGGATATGAAAGTATCAATTTAGCCCTAGACTGCCATGTCATTATTATCATACTGACCTAATAATACTAATTGACAATGATAACAATAATAATAAATAAAAATGTTTAGAAAAAATAACAATAATAATCACTTCCACAATAACAATATATAAATAAGAAAAATAATAATAATAATCTAATAACACTAATAATAATCTTGAATTCTTTCCCAACCAAGAAGTTACATCCACACAACTCTCCCAATCCTTTTATAGACTCATCTTGGTGAACTTACTGTCCGACAGCTAGAAACTTTACCACAAAAAGAAGAAAAAAAGGATCAAAATTAAAATGGCTCATGCTGTGCCCCAGTCTCACCCATTCTCTGAAGAGCTGACCACATATCTTTTATCCGGCTGGTCACTGCCCACAGCCAGACAGCTAATTGCTGCTGTGTGGCCAAACAAGAGACTCCTAGGGACAAGCTGAAATATATAGAGGAAAGTTTTATATTTTATATGCAAGAGTTTTGGATGAAGTATAGTTAAATTATTCACACTTACCAAATCAGTGCATGTAATAATACCTGCATTTTTGTGCTAATAAAGAGCAAAAGCATACTCTGCATTGAGATTTCACTTGAGCATGAAACACTCTCCAAATATAATATAATAGACAAATAATATTATCCAATGTTGTTTTCAAATAATAATAATAACAATGAAAATATTGAAAATATTAAAATAATATTAACCAAATCAATAATTACAATTTTGTTATAAGTTGTGGAAGCATTGCAAAAATCTTAGTACGTAAGTAAGAGAGGGCAATATCAATCACTACCCTGTTTGTTTGTTTATCGAATCCCCTTTATACCGCAATAAGCAGTGTAGGGACCAGCCATGTGTCATGCTCTGAAGGGTGCACATGACAAATGGATCCAAATGCCAATGAGGACTTACACCACTCATCATCTAACACATGGTTAGAAAGACTCTGCATCAGGAATTACAGACGAGCAGGTGATGAGCCCACTGCGCCAATCACTACCCTAATGAGGACAAATTTTCATTGTCATTGCACAATAAACCTACATAAATTTTTTTTTTAAAGTTTAATCAGAATATTGACTGGCACCAGTAGAAGAGTAGTAGAGCCAAGACGTATAGTACCTGAAAGTGATCAATCACGTCCCAAAGACAAATTTGTCCATCATTGCAACCTGTCACAATGCATTTGGCATCAGGTGTCACCAGGACAGTTGAAATACAATGGGTTGGAGCATACTTGCCCCAAAGCACCATGGGAACGACAAGGCTGCTTCCTGACGACATGGTTATTCACCACCACAAGCGCCTCTTTGAAAATCTAAAGAAAACAACATTATAATATTATAATAATAATAATAATTATTACTAATAATAATGATCACGAAACATTCAAGGGTTCTAGGTTAAAGGTTCTAGACATAATTATTAACATCAATTCATGTGATCTCTAAACATTTGATGACTATAATATATAAAAACTGTATCCATAGAATTAAAATCTCAAAAGAATGTAAGAACAGTGGGCACTGATTGATACTGATAAGCAGAACAATATAGGTCAAATGTTACAGTGCGAGCAAGAATATAATAAAATGTAAAAAAAGACTGCCGCAGAAAGTTATTTATTATAAAATGCAGTAAATTATCAAAATAATGTCTGCGACAGCACTCTGCACCTTGCTAACAACAGCAGACCAACACACTACACTACCTGCCTCTACCTCTGATGAGCAGAATGTTGGTGAGGTGGGTGGATGCCGTTGCAGGAATGACTTCCACAGAAGTCATTAAGTGCCATTGCCTGACTTTTTTTTTATGCCATTTTTTGGCTCAACTTCAACAACTATCTATAGACTATATATTTATACTACTGTCAACAATACAATATAATATAATAATCATCCCATTTTCATTTTGCATCATGTTAACCTTGTGGCCGCCAAGAGCCTCGATCATGGCTCTAGCAACTAACTACTAAAACATTTGGTAGTATCGCGTAGAAATCCCTGACCAACTTTAATTACTAGCTCTTTTGTACTGTGAGATTCAATAAAAGTATTTTATAACAAAACCAATAACTAGGCCATTTGTTTGGAGTCAGATCCAAAAGTTCATGATGAAACATCGGACGAATTTTTCGTTTCAGATTCTGAATGAATATATGATAGCAAGCCACTGATCACTGGTCACGTGCTGACCGAAGACTCAAAGGTCACACTTGACGTTTTATAATGTATTTTTAGAACACTGAAGATGGTCAAAGTCAAATCATTATTTCTGATTTTTGTTTAGATCTCACTGATGCATATATAATTTGTGCTATTGATATTAAACACCTTTTACAGCTATCCAAAGTACATTTTTAACCATTTAATTTGTGTCATATTATTAACTATTAATCAACAGGGGTGAATGAAATTATACTGATATATTTTGTATAACTTTATTGACAAATTTTTTCTTTCTTTTATTGCTTTCATATAATAATATTATGGTAAACGGTTAGGCCTATTATCTTTAAAATAATTTGTGAAACAACGCATTTTAATTTTACTATTTTTTGTGATTTTTTTCCCCTTCTGTTGTATTATAATATTAATATATTAGGTATTATTATTCTTCATGAATTCCCCTTTCATAAAATGTATAGTTATAGTTATAGTATAGTATAGGTGGTTTCAGCTATAATATAAATGTGCTAGAAACTAGAAGCATTTGTAATTGGGACCATAAAATTAAAATCTAGCATCAAGCCCTGACCAGGAATTTTAGCTGGCGTTTGTTGAAGTTGAACACCTCAATATTTTTTTTTGCGGGGTGGCCAGCAGAGGCAGAGGGATTGATACAAACAAACATAGAAATAGAAAGGAATTGTTCACAACCATGATATGATGGGGAAGCCTTAGCCCAAAGTAAGAAGGAAATAATAAGAACAATAACAACAACAACAACTAATAATTAACATTGACATTAATTATTATATTAAATAATGACATGACAACAATGACATCACTCATCAGTCATCATGGAGATTATTTAAAAAAAAATCCAATTCTAAAAATAAAAACCACCTGTTGTTGCAATGCAACAATTTGTGTTGACAACACAAAGTCAAATCAAATGCAATGAGAAACTATTTTCTAATAAAAGGATTTAATAAACCACAGATGATTGTGATGACCTCTTTGGCGTCCCTGGATCTTTGGCCTCCGGATTCAAAATCAAAACAAAAACATCGGGCTCGAGCGTTCCTCTGGTGGGCCCCAGCCAAGCAAGAGTTGTCTAGAGCCAGAGCCAGTCCACAGCCAGAAACGTAGGAAGATCTTGATACTGGGAAGTTGACTCTCTATCATTTGTATTCTTAAGGTGTAAAAAATACAATATTGAATTTATTTCATCATAAAATATTTACCAATTACCTTGAATAAGACAAATTTCGAAGTTATAATTCCAGTCAACGCATTATGTTTGCAGCGTATCCCGTATTCATCATTATTATGCTTGGACTGGAAATGATTTCACATGACCGCTTCGTAAGAATAATTATCGTGTTTCCATACAGTGTATCGGTGGCAGCAATTTTGTTTGCACTTCGTGAAACCGATCTGGACACTGGATATCATTCAAATATTATCGTTGACACCATTTTTTCCGATCTGAAATGCAATATTATTATCATAATTATCATTGCTATTGTTATGATTGTTGCCTGTCATCTAAAATAATTTCCATGCATTCGTTAGATTGGCCTCGTATTATGACATAGCGCTGCAATTTATCGACCAAAAGGTTGTGCCTGACTTTGTCAAAAGCTTTTGAGAAGTCCCAAGATTCGGCCACGAATCCAAGGAAGCTGGATCTATTAATTACATTATCCAGGCATGTGAGGTGGGGTAAACGGAGTATGCAGTGCTTGCCTCTTGCCTTGCCTTCACATTAAAAATATTTCGATCCATTGTTGTTTGTAATACAATAATCATGTTCTTTATCACTCACATTGATGTATCTCCCAGGAAACAAAGGCCCACGTAATATACAAGTCAAGCATCCAACGCCAAGTATCAGATCTATACTTGAGATTAAATTGATGGAAATGACAAAAAAATCTGATGTAATTTGATTGCCAGTCTTTGTCTAACCATGAATCATTATTGTCAAACCCCCTATGGCTAATGATTTGACATGAACATCAGCCTTTGTTATCTAATGAAATGGCCTACAGTAGCCACACTGGTTGGAGCAGAATCTATTTATTAAAGAGACGGTGTCGTCGACAATGGGGAAGGCGGTGGTCTCTGTCTGTGTCATCATCATCATCATTATCATCATCATCATCATCATCATCATCATCATCATCATCATCATCATCATCATCATCAT
>JARDUL010074559.1:0-11788 GCA_030265205.1 Dirona pellucida | reverse complement strand
TGTATGTATGTATGTATGTATGTATGTATGTATGTATGTATGTATCATATATATACAAAGAAGAATAAGACATTTAAATTTAAAACAAGTGACAATATTAAGACATGGTATTAATTTTATTCATTTTTTTAATTTAAACACTAGTGAGAAACACTCTATTTCTAAACACT
This sequence comes from Dirona pellucida, assembly GCA_030265205.1. Taxonomy (NCBI): domain Eukaryota; kingdom Metazoa; phylum Mollusca; class Gastropoda; order Nudibranchia; family Dironidae; genus Dirona; species Dirona pellucida. The sequence goes on along the minus strand of JARDUL010074559.1, from coordinate 11,618 downwards.
AATGACACTCAATATATTCCATATCCTACCATTCGACTATGACGCCAACAATGTAGGTAATGAGTACCGGTAATCAAAATAAAAGCAACTAAATTTTAATGATGCTACTTCTCTTAACTTGTTCAAAACTAAATTAAAAACCATCATTTTTAAATCGAAATATACTTAATTAATGCCCCAATGAAAACCTTTTCCATTGTTCTGAACCCCTCCCTATAATTGCCATGTGAAGTTACTCATTTTTTAAATCTTTTTTTAAATCTAACATATTGTATGTAGATATATCATGTCATTATTTTATGAAACGATTACTTTTACATTGATGACTTTTGAATTCCCTGATTCAACACTTTTATGCCACTGCCACTATATTTCTAACTAGAGCAAACATTATTTAATCGTAATTTTACGTCAACGTGCTTTTATACTTTTATGTCATTGTGATGCTGTTGTAAAGCGCCTTCAGCTAACAAGGGAAGGCGCTTTATATAAATGATCTTATTATTATTATTATCATTATATTATCATTATCATTATAAACAACATGCAACATTATCTCTACCAATTTCTGATATATTGATGGATCAGAAACTCATTCTTTTCACATTCACCTCCCCCCCCCTCCCCACACACACACTCCACCACCTCCCCACACACATACATTGGTGATTACGCTGAATCTACTTGTTTGTGTGACATTTCATGTGTTTATCTAGACCAGGTTTTATTTTGAATGATTTGCTACATATAGGGCACTGGAAAGGCCTTTCGTCACTGTGTTGTGTGACCATGTGTTTATCTAAGCCTTGTTTCCGTACAAACGTTATCCCACATATTGGACATACACATTTTGGTCTTGCATGAGAGTGGGTTTTTGCGTGCCTGTTTAGATCATATTTTACCATGTATGATTTGCCACACGTAGAGCACTTGAAAGGCCTTTGACTACTGTGTTCAGTAACCATGTGCCTTAGTAAGTTTTGTCTCATTGTCTTCTTCCGGGAGTATGTTTTCCCACATATTTTACATTTCATTTCGGGATCTGAATCTGAATCAACTTGCAAGTGACTTTTCAAATCAACAGAGCTATCATCATTCCTGCTTCCTTCTCTCTCAACATCACCATTAGTGCTTCCTTCTCTCTCATCATCACCATTAGTGCTTCCTTCTCTCTCATCATCACCATTAGTGCCTGCTTCTCTCTCGTTACCATTATCATCATTAGTGCTTCCTTCTCTCTCATCATCACCATTAGTGCTTGCTTCTCTCTCGTTACCATTATCATCATTAGTGCTTCCTTCTCTCTCATCATCACCATTAGTGCTTGCTTCTATCTCGTTACCATTATCATCACAACTGCTTGTTTCTGTTATCATTTGCCTCAGCTGTTTACGATTACTGTTTCTTTGTAAATCATTCAATACACCATCAGGCAGTGGATCATTACCAGTGTGACTTTTCAACTCTGTGTCTTTGATCAGTTTAGAAGCATCTTTATAAGTTGTAATGCTAGCCAGGCAACGCAAAGATTTTTCTCCAAGATGTAAACGCATGTGTCTTTTTAATGTGGGTATGTTAATAAACATTCCCTGGCACACAAGACATTTAATATCGCGGTTAGAGTGACCCTTCAAGTGTCTCTTTAGGTTATATATAACACCGTATGATTTGTCACATTTAGTGCATTTGAAAGGCCTTATGCCGTGTACTGCCTTGTGACAATCTAAATATGATTTCCGAGCAAACTTTCTCCAGCATAATTCACACGTAAACTTAAGTTTTTCACTTCTTTTCCTTGCAGTTACAGATGGATTTGGATCTACTTGTGAGGAACTCTTCAAATCAACAGACCTTCCATTACTTCCAACTTCACCCTCAATAACATTAGCAATGTTTTCATTTCCATCTGGCGTCGAATGCCTTGCCTGTTCATCAACGAATGTCTGGTTGTTACTCAAATGATTCCTCAAGAAGTGTCTCTTTAGATCATATTCACCACCATATGCTTTGTCACATTTAGTGCATTTGAAAGGCCTTATGCCGTGTACTGCCATGTGACAATCTAAATATGATTTCCGAGCAAACTCTCTCCAGCATAATTCACACGTAAACTTAAGTTTTTCACTACTTTTCCTTGCAGTTACAGATGGATTTGGATCTACTTCAACTACTTGTGAGGAACTCTTCAAATCAACAGACCTTCCATTACTTCCAACTTCACCCTCAATAACATTAGCAATGTTTTCATTTCCATCTGGCGTCGAATGCCTTGCCTGTTCATCAACGAATGTCTGGTTGTTACTCAAATGATTCCTCAAGAAGTGTCTCTTTAGATCATATTCACCACCATATGCTTTGTCACATTTAGTGCATTTGAAAGGCCTTGTACGTGTACCGTGTACTGCCATGTGTCTCTGCAAGTTATTTCTCCGCTTAAAATGTCTTCCGCATAAATGACATTTAAACTCAAGTTCTTCACCATTTCTCATCACAGATTGATTTGGATCGACGTGTGAGGGATTTTTCAAATCAACAGACGTTTCGTCACTTCCAAGGATGACATTCACACTTCTCTCATCATCATTATCATCATTCATGCTTCCATCTCTCTCACCATCATTATCATCACTCACGCTTCCAACTCTCTCATCATCTTTATCATCATTCACGCTTCCATCTCTCTCATCATCTTTATCATCATTCACACTTCCATCTCTCTCATCATAATTATTATAATTTCTTATTCCTCTAACTTTTGGGGCACTTTCTGGGTGATTCCTCATGTGTATCTTTAGTTCATATTTTACTCTGTATCCTTTACCGCATGTAGGGCATACGAAAGGTTTTTCACTACTGTGTAAAATCATGTGTCTATTTAAGTTAACTCTGTTAGCAAACAATTTCCCACACACTGAACATAAAATGTCAGGTTTTGGTTTTCTATTAATTTGACTCAAACGCTGACTTGAATAGGCTTGTATGAAACTTTCCAATACAAGAGACCAATTATTGCTTTCCAATTCACCCATGTCATTGTTGTCGTTTCCATTTCTATCTGATGGCTGTTCATCATTATCATTCAATTTCTCAGAGTGACTCTTCTTCAATAAGTGTTTCCTCAGATCATATTTATTACTGTATGATTTGTCACATATAATGCATTTGAAAGGCCTTACACCATGCACTCCCATGTGTCTCTTTAAGTTACCTATCACAAAAAACTTTCTCCCGCATAACTCACACATAAACCTTTGTTTTTCACCCTTTGGCTTATCATAAAATTTCAGGTTGTTATTGTCACTCTTTGAGTGGTTACTCAAGAAATGTCTCTTTAGATCATATTCAGAACCATATGATTTGTCACATTTAGTGCATTTGAAAGGCCTTGCACCGTGTACTGCCATGTGTCTCTTTAAGTTACCTCTCACAAGAAACACTCTCCCGCATAACTCACACGTAAAGTTAAGTTTTTTGCCACTTTTCCTTGCAGTTACAGATGGATTTGGATCTACCTGTGAGGGACTCATCAAATCAATAGACCTTTCATTACTTCCAACTTCACCCTCAATAACATTAGCAATGTTTTCTTTTCCATCTGACGTCGAATGCCTTGCCTTCTCATAAAATTTCTGGTTGTTACTCGAATGATTCCTCAGTTTTTCACCGGTTTTCCTTTTCTTTACAAATTGATTTGGATAAACTCGTGAGGGACTCTTCAAATCAACAGACTTTACATTACTTCCAAGTTCGCCCTCAATAGCATTTGCAATGTTTTTACTTCCATCTGTTTTCGAATGCCTTGCCTGTTCATTGTCATTAATACGTTTCTTTTTGTTACTCACAACAATGTTTGGGGCACGTTTTGTGTGTATCTTTAAATGCGAGTTTCGAGTATTAACATCTCTAAATGATTTACCGCATGTAGGGCATACAAAAGGTTTTTCCCCACTGTGTAAAACCATGTGTCTATTTAAGTTAACTCTGTTAGCAAACATTTTCCCACATACTGAACATAAAATGTCAGATTTTCTATTCATTCGCCTCAAACGCTGATTTGAATAGGCTTGTATGACACTTCCCAATACAAGAGACCAATTATTGCTTTCCAATTCACCCTTGTCATTGTTGTCGTTTCCATTTCTATCTGATGTCACTGGCTCTGGCTGTCCACTGTCACTATCATTAATAGGCTTTAGGTCATTTACATCAACCACAGTAAGTGTTGGGTCATAGTCTGTGTTGCACTTAATGTGTCTGTTCAGATCACAATTATCTAAACATGTCCTCTCTTTTCTCTCATCAACATTATCATCACTACTACTCCCTTCTCTCTCCCCATCATTACTGCTTTTGTCTCTCTCACCAACATTATCATCACAGCTGCTTCCATCCATTTGCTTCGGCTGTGCACAATTACTAGTCTGTTCTAAATTGTTCAATACACCAAGCATTGGATCACCACCTGTGTGACTCTTGCCCAACTCTGTGTCTTTAAACAGCTGATAAAGATCCTTGTAAGTTTTAGCACCCATCAGGCAATGGAAATCCTTTTTTCCAAGATGTTCACACATGTGTCCTTTTAATTTGGTTATGTAAGCAAACATTGAATGGCATACAAGACATTTGATATAACGTTTAGAGTGACTCTTCACATGTCTCCATTGATCTTGCCTAGAACCATACGATTTGTCACATTTAGTGCATTTGAAAGGCTTTTCACCATGTACTGCCATGTGAATATTTAAGTCTTGTCTGCAAGGAAACTTCACCTGGCATATCAGACACTTAATACCTGGTGGTTTACATTTGTGTTTAATCATGTGTCTTTTTAGGGTATCTGCACAAGAGAACGATTTCCCACAAAATACACATAAAACGTAACGGCCATTATTCTCTCGTCTCTCAGTCTCATGTCGTTTTGAATCAGTTTGAGAGAGGCTTTCCAACTTTTCATTATTTTCATGATCACTCTCATCTCCACTGTCATCATTGTTATCACCTCTATCCGTTGTTGAATACCTTGGTTGTTCATAAATATTAGAAGCAAGTTTGAGATTGTTATCCACAGTGTCTTTCAATGCTTCGCTACACATGAAGCATTCACAGAGTTCAGGACACGTCCGACTCTCTATCAGATTATTCAGAGATTTAAATCCTTCACTGCTAGTACTAGCTAAATCTTTCATTTCTATTTCATCATTCCACACTTGCACCTGTTGTGCATCGTTGTGATTTAAACTTTTGGATATCATATCACTCACATGAGGCTCTGTCAATTGCTTTGGATGCTCACTGTTACTAATAAGTTGTAGATTGCTTCTCACACTAAGATTTGGATCAAGTTCTGTGTGAAGTTTCATGTGCCGTTTTAGTTCATAAACATCTTTGAAAGATTTGGTGCAGGCAGAGCATTGGAAAGGCTTTTCAGCACAGTGTGAGGTAATGTGTCTTCGTAAATTGTGTCTCGATGAAAAAGTTTTCCCACATATTGAACACTTCCTATGAATTCCTTGCTCCGATGGATTTGGATTGTCCTCCTGGCACAGACCGTGACAGCCTGTCAGTCCGTGACTGACTAGATCATAGTTAAATCTAAATTCCTTGCCACAAGGACATTTGTAAGCACTCTCATCCTCAATGCTGCCTGATGGCACAAGCCTTTGTAAGCTATGCTCCCTTGGAAATTGTTCACCAAATGGTGAAAAATTTTGATCTTTATCATCAACGCTTTGCTCCCCATCATCACCGACTTGCTCCCCATCATCACCGTCTCCCTCCCCACCATCACCCTCCCCACTATCACTGTCTTGCTCCCCACCATCACCAGTTACTGGTGTTGTTGTATCAATCAAATCCACATCATTTTCAACCAAACGCTCACTTTCATTGAAATCACAATTGTTGGTAAGGGCGTCCTTATGACTTTTCATGTGTGATTTTAGATGCATGCTGCTTTTAAAAGCTTTGGAACATAAAGAACACTTCAAAGGCTGAATTTTTATGTGAGTAATCATCATGTGTCTTTCTAAACCAATTTTAGAATTGAATCTTTTATTGCAGCCATTACATCTACATTCATTTTCATCTGTATGAATTTTCAAATGTTGACTAAGATTGCTTCTGTTTTTAAATACTTTATTACATATGCAGCATTTACAAGGTCTGGGATTCACCTTTGATTTCTTCAAATCACTGACAGGGTGCAATCTTCCTCCACCCTTACTTTCCACATTGTCTTTGACTACTTGAACTTTGCCACTTTTCATTATCCCCTGTTGTGCATGACTGGGGTCGAAACTGTCACGAAGCACAGCACTTACATTTAATCTTGCCTCATCACAATTCACAGACTTTAGTTTTGAAGAGTCTTTACATAAACTGCCGCTATATAAACCTGTGACAGGTTGTCCAACTCTTATATTACCATGGCCACAGTCATTCTTGTCACTTCCATGTTTACTCTCATCATAGAAGTCTGCTAGATCATTCCCTTTCCCTCCAGTGAAAGTTGTTGACTGCTCTGTCTGCCCTGTTCTCCTATGATGATATATTTCATTGTTAACTGCATTTATTTCACTTGGTTCAGGGACAATTTTTCTTGCATGGTACCTCGTCATGTGTTTGTTCAGATTGTGTTTCGTTACAAATGTATAGCCACATTCAAAGCAAGACAAAGACTGTCTTTCTGGATGCAATGGCATATGTCTCCTTAAGCCAGATGTGGATGCAAAGACTTTGTCACATAATAGACACTTGATTCGTCGTTTATCAATCTGAATATTTTTGTCATAATTTGTTACATCTGTAACATCTTTTATAATTTCCAGTTGACTGTCATCCGTATTTGGTGAAACCATAATGCGCACACTATTGTTAATAATATGAGGACTTATACTTGTAAAAGAATCTCTCCGCACAACATTATTACCAAAATCTCTTACATGGTAATTTCCCACAAGGGCAGTAATGTACAGGTCATCATTGGCAGGAATAACATATCCTCCATCGCATTCGTTGTCATCAGATCTCTTCCCAAATACATCAGTATCCTTCTCTATAGACCCTTGGGTCGAGTTGATTTGGCCTAAAATGGAAGGACATATTTCTGAAAAAAATATTCAAAAAATATAAAGAATAGAAAATTGCAAAACAGTGAAAACTCCAAATTCTAAAATACTACCGAGCTTACTTAAAGTGTAGTTCGTGATGTATTGAAGCTCAACTAAAGGGTGGAAAACTCATAAAACTGACAGGTGAAGTTTATTATCACATAAATCATTGCAATTTATCTAAGGGAGGGAAGCATCTAAATTGAAATTGGCTGTGTGGGCAGAGTCAATGTAATGTAATGGGCCCAATTTTGCCTCTAGTCCTCATTATCATGGTGGGTTAGTTGCAGAGTTGATCAACGCACCCTATGATACAGGAAACCATTTGTCAAGATATTAATAATTGATAATAGTTTATTTGCATAGCCCTAGATCCACTTCTGGGATGCTCAAACTCAAAGGTGCTTTGAAATTTTTAGAAATTATACTTTAAATATATTATATAGACCCTAATACAGATCAGGAAAAGCATTGATCTAAAAAATATTGCATGATAAAGAACGTATACCAAAACACAAAAAAAATAATATAATTTCTGATAAATGGCATTAAAAGCTCATTCCATATAACTCAGGAGCACATATGATACAGCGGAGGCTCTTTCGCCAGATATAATTTTACAAGATTCTATTTTATTTATTTTTTGTCTTTAGATTTGAGGTTTCTGTGCAGTGAATAAAATTCTAAAAGTATAAGTGCTGTTAAATAGGATGGTGTATCCCTGGATTGGATATGGCAGCTAAAAAAGTATGACACAAAAATTTGAATTCAATTCTTTGATGCACACACAACCAATGAAATTTCATAAGTAGGGGTTTAACATGTTCATATATTCATTAGTTCTTGTTATTGATATCACACATGTTCTGAATTTGTCATAGTCTATTGACAAGGAACTCGGGGAGCCTGGAAAGAATAGCATTAAAATAGTCTAACTTATTGATTATAAATGCATGAACAGGCATTTTATTCATGTTGAGCCACCTCAGCTAATTTTCACTTCTTCCCTGCCTCTGGATCTTTCATTGTCAACTGTCCCCTTCCAAGTACCCATTGGTCTTCCTTTACACATCTCTTTACATGGGAGGTCCAGGTTAGAACAATTAGTGGATGTCAGGTCTTGTTCATCTGGAGGACATGGCCAAGCCATTTCCATCTTCTTTTCAATATCTAAACACTAATTTGCAAATGTGGCTGTGCCCAAAGGATGTGCATAATGCAGGACATGGGATAATATATAATGTATGTGTACACTTCAGACAATTACAGCATATCATTGGTATGGTTTCTCAACAGTTGTACATCACTTCTGTCGATATTTGACACTTGAAAGAGGCCTACTTACTGAGTTATGATTACCTGAGAAATCAAATCAAAGTATGGTGCATGTCATGCATGATACTATAAAGGGATGCGCTAATGTGAAAACAGCCCATAAACTGTACAACATTATCTACAGTCGTGCCCACTGCTTGAGACACACAGAATGACCATATATGGACCAGTGAGGCCCCTCTGCTGGAGAAGCTATGGGGCAAAAAAGACTAACTCCTGCAGATGACAGTGTTCGTGGCCATGACAGGAATTGCCATTTAAAGTAGACATCAAAAGTGAACGAGAAGAAGAAGAAGAGTATAAAGGGATGCATCTTATGCTGGACAAAGGAGTGGTCAGATATCATGTTTTAAAAACATTTTAGAAAATTACCCAAATGATGCTTTGGATACAGTAACAATGTGCAGCCTTAAATTTAGCTTTTAAAGCTTTATTTAATTGGCATTCAGGTTGCTATAGTGCACCACGGGACTAGTTAAGAATGAACAAGCAATCAATCAAAAATTAATAGCAGTGAGCAGGCCTTTTTTAAAATAAAACTGTGTACACGTGATACAACGTCTGACCGAATTTCAGATCTTCGAGCACAAAAAGCAAAAGACCTTCATCCCAATTATTATACTTCTTCCCTTTCTCTCTAAGTATTGGGAGAGTCAGGAGGCCAGGGTTCAGGGGTTACAAAACCAGCATTTTATATTTTTTTAAGCAAGTCAGATTTTGCTTTGTCTACAATATTATTTTGATAAAACTCTTTTCTCTTTCATCACATGCTCAACGGAACGAACCTTCCGCCCCAGTCTCAAACATAAAATATAAAACTTGAACAGTAAAGGTAGCTTACCATCCTTGGTGTCTCCATGACCCATGAATATGACATCCGGTTTGATTTCTTCAACCTCAAGCTCGTCTTTAACACGAACGCTTTGCTGAATCCCATAGTCAAGGCCAGATCCATTGTACTCCTTGTTCATAAAAAAGAATATGGAGAGGAAGTTATTCAAAAATTGGTGGAAAAAATGCATTCCAAACAAGATATGAAAGTGTTTGTGGATGAATAAATCTATCGGCAGTTTGCAGCTCTCACTCTCACAGATAAAATATCCCCACATGCCACTGGTAATCAAACTCAAATCCCAAAACTGTTCGACAAATTCTTTTTGTGTCCATGCTCAGTGTTACCAACCCTGTCAGAAGAAAGACGAACACACAAAACAAGTAAAGCACCATGAATGAAATCTGCACGACTCCCTACAGCCAGCTCAATGAAAAGTACAAGATTTCATGAAAATGATTTATAATTATAATTCACAATCATCATTCATTAATCATTCTTTAAAATAAAAAAAGCAAACTGGTTGAAAGGACTTGTCTGTCTTTAAATTTTGCTCCACCAGCAAGCGAAGAAGGGGAGCAAGGAAGACGCATTTTATATGACTCTGGGTACATTGCACCCCAGAGGTTAACACCAGCCAAGATGTCTGATTACAAACAAAAAGTCTCCCCCTCCCTGCCAAAGTCAGTGGGTGGCTGTATGGCTTTCAACCCTCTGGTTGCCTGATAAAAATGTGTCGAGGTGTCCAAACACTAGAAATTTACTGTTGCAGCTTGATTTTATGGTCCCAATTTCCAGCACATTTATCTTTATGACTGAAACCCCTTCTGTAACTATTCATTTTCAGAAAGGGAAATTCATGTAGAATAACATTAAATGGAAAGAGATCGGCATTTTCAAAAAATAGAGCTTCACTTTGTAGGTAATAAAGGGTCTAAAATTTTCACAAACAGACGTGGAAAATATTTACTTCCCAAAAAAACAAAACACCAAAAATAGTAAAATGCATTCCATAAGTATTCTTGGAGGTAATATAACTATTTGCCATTTATAATATTAGTCTCCGCCTAAGTACTGTGCACTCAGGCAAACCATGCACTTTTAGGCGAATTTGAAAATGGCGGCCGGGGCGGGTGGGGTTGTATGGATGGATGACAATTATATAATAGATCAAAAACGTTTCCCTCTGAGTTTCCAAGCTAAGATAAATACTTGACTAAGCTTAGGACTGCCTTTGCCCATGTTTTTAAGTCTCTTGTTGAAAGGAACGGAGAATAATGATTTTCAGTCTCAACTTGTTCATCATGTATAAAGAAATAAATGAAGAGGGAGCGGGCACTGATGGTCTAGTAGACAGAATGATAGTGGAGGCGGATTAGCTCAGAGGTAGTGGGCTGCTTTTCTGTTGACGGCAAGGCGGTGTTGCAGTGACAGGCATGGGTTCGATTTCCCCAGTCGACAAAAATCTTTTTTCTGTTTTCTGTTCTTGTCTCTCACTGGCACTGTTACATATCCCACCATCATTCTGTCACGTATAAAGAAAACTGATCAATAACTCCACCTTCCAACCAATTGAAATTAATCAGTGTTGAGTCATCATTTTTTTCAGAACAATTAATTCCACCCATGATGCAATGGACAATTAATTCCACCCATGATGCAATGGACAATTAATTCCACCCATGATGCAATGGACAATGTCATGTCACACTGACCAAAATGAAAACATCGCGACAAAAAAGTGAGTGACTTGCATGATACAGTACTCTCCTTTGAGGAGCTAAACAGTATAACAGACATAATTCTTAACAGACGCTGCAAATGTCTTTTATCCCTATTCTTTATTGATGGTAAATGTGCGTGTCACATTGAGCAATAACTACCCAACGGAGTGTATAGTTATAATGTCAGTGAGGGTTGAGCAAGCCTGGAACAATGCATCAGGTTACACATAAAAATATAATCCCTAATGTCGCGCCTCTAAACAAAATGAAGAGTTGTGAACAACGTGTCTGGTCAAGATTACATTACTAGGTTGAGATAAAAAGTAAATTTTTTTTAAAATAGCAATTTCGTTCACAAATGTCAGGTAAATTTTTGTTAATAAAAGTCACTGGCAGACTGAATTATGTTTCGCGGCCGAAACGTGAACTTTGGCGGAGAGCTCTTAGATAAAGGTGTATGCTACTGTATATATACTGTATATGATATATATATATGAAAATAATAAAAGCAACAACAAAAATTGTGTTTGCTTGTTTATCAAGTTCCCTTTATACCGCAATAAGCAGTGTAGGGGCCAGCCATATGTCAAGCTCTGAAAGGTGTACATGACAAATGGA
>JARDUL010074337.1:0-11794 GCA_030265205.1 Dirona pellucida | reverse complement strand
AGTTAAACAAAATTAGCATCGAACGATAAATAGTAGGGTAATTGATAGAACTCCATTGGTTGCCAGTAGAAAAAAAGCATTATTTTTAAGGCCGCCTGCATGACGTTTAAATGTCTTTCAGAAATAGCTCCATCATATCTCTCAAAACACACGATACCCTAAAAATCAGTACGTGGAAATTTGAGGTCATCGAAAGACCTAACAAAATTGGTAGTGTCAAAAATATAAAATACATTTCGCGATAGATCTTTTTCTTGTTTTAGACCAACTGTTTGGAATAGCTTGCCCCGTATTTTGAGAGAATATGATTACCTTGAAATTTTGAAAAAGAAGGTGAAGACTTAGGCCTATCTTTTTATTTTATGTGGTAAAAATGAAACATATTATATGACAATGGCAGTGGAATGTGTTGCCTAGAGTATTTGAATTATTTTTTTTCATTTTTCGTACATATACATCGTGTTTTAGTAACCTAGTATTGTTAAATGTAAAGCGCATAGAGTTTGTTAATAATAAAATGTGGCGCTGTAAGAAATGTTCATTATGTTTGTTAGAAAATTGGAAGGCGAAGACATCTCTATTGTGTGTTGGCAATGAATACGTGAGAACTGTTATTTCACGAAACACTTTGTCCCACACACAGAATAAGGAATACACAGACGCGACAATAAACCCTATTGACAGAGAGGTCTCTCCTATTAACCAGGTGAGACAGAATCGCGAACAGTGGTGCGGTACCTATTATATTTGAGTTTTGGCCGCCATTTTACCTTGGTGTTGTTTTTAATCGTTTGTGGCAATATGTGGTGTAAAAGATGTGACACTAAAAACCGTCGATTGTCTCATCTGCTCGCTGATTACATAATAATATTATTATAATTAATTCTGTCATTCTATAGACCTACCCAAAAACTATTGTCACGATGACCGACACTTTTACTTACTTTTAAGCTTTTACCGGAAATGAAATGAAATCTTGTCGTTTGAGACTCGTTTGCAGGTTGTTTTGCTGTGAAAGTGAAAGTAGACAACAAAGCTAATTTATATTTACATGATAACAATTTGTGAATTTTTGCGCTAAAAATCGCACCAAGATGTCCACAGAGGTAATATATGATGCTATGAATGTTCATATTTGCAGCTGTTTTGATTTCTAGCGCAACCGGCAATTTTGACAATGATCAATGAATGATGTCTTGAATTTTGTATTATTTGTTGTATTTATTGTGAATTTGTGTATTATTATATTTATATTATTGTAATTGTATTGTTGTAATTTGTAATTGTAAATTTGCATGGTACTGTACCGTGCGGATTGACAGTCAGTAAATGAGCTAGCTGAATGTTCAAACACAATGCTGATATATATAAATTTAACTGATGCATCCCTATGATGAGGTAAATTAGTCTACAGTACAGTGATGGGTCGCCGATGTCAAGTGCCCGTCTCCGATAGGGCGAAGGAAAATGCATGCAAAATGCCTTTCCCAAGGGCATACCACCAGGGTGGGTCGACCGGGAATCGAACTTTATGAAATTATATGTTTTCTCGAAGGAAGAGGATAGATGCCAGGCTTAGTAACTAGACTCATACGACATACCCCTGTGATAAATCACAATTTTTACATCTTCAATTTCAATATAGGAAGAGCAGGTCATCAAATGAAAAGGGTAGAATACGTGCCAGTAAATCTGCACGGTACAGTACCATGCAAAAAGACACTTCCTACTAATATACAGATAGAAGCTGTAGCCAGAGTCTAGTGACATGACCCTAAATGGTCAGATGAGGACAAATCATTGTTGTCGCAAAGCAAATCAAGACATATCATCGACATCATGCTACCACTATCATTTATTAATATAGTAGTAGTTAGTAGTAGTATTAGTATAGTTAGATTTAGATTTAGATAATATATATATTAGTATTAGTATTAGTATTAGAGTTAGAATTAGAGTTAGAATTAGAGTTAGAGTAAATTAGAATGAGGTAGCCAGTCTAGTCCTCCTAGTCCTAGTGACAAAATGACATGACCCAAAATAATGGTTAGATGAGGACAAATCACTGTCACAAAGCAAGCCATGCTGTCATTTATAGTATAGCTAAGACTTGGTGAACAACTTCAACTTTAACTCATTTTCTTAGTCTTAGTTCTTAGATGTAAGTTTCTTATACTTACACTACACCAATGCAATGCACAGCGCAACACAAATACAAGTTGAAGTTGAAGAAGTACAGGTACAGGTTCACTTCACGTAGTACAAGTACAAGTGGCAGTGATGAGGAATTTATTTTAACTCTAGTCCTGCGAGACCCAGATATATATGATCCGCGATTGCCCTACCTAGCGCCAATCGTTTCCAGTTGGGATTCCCAGTGGGTCCTGAATAATTACACCCCATTCGCCATGTTGGGTTCACATCCCGTATTTTGTATGCTGGCGATGAGTGTCGGTTTAGCTGTGTTTATGGTGTGTTTGTTTCGGAAAATCTGTCGTATTTTCAATTTACCAACTTAACAATAGTCTATCAATGAAATCATAGAATCAAAGCATGTGTCCATGCATATTTATGACTATACTATTTATTCGAAAGACTTTTTCTGAAAATTGGAAAGTCAACAACCATGCAATGCTACATTGACAGTGTCATAGATTTCCTTCATCTGAGTATTTGGTGGGGTAATAGCTTTTTGTTAGACTCTATTTTCTATAGTCTGGCACGTTTTTATGTAAAAGAAGTGATAATACTGGCTTGAATTGAGTTTGATTGATTACAATAGAAATTTGTAAATATTTTCCCTTTCGAACTATATGCCCTTGTGAGTAAATTAACAGTTTGCATGATTGGATGAAGTATATAAGTACAAGAGGAACCTTTTTGCCGTACAAAAATAGCATCAGGAAATTCATTATTTATTTCCCTTCACAAACAATTGGGGTTTCCAACCTTTAGATGTCAGATTATATTGTTAATTGATCTTTAAATGCCAACAGTGCAGGTAGCTTGTGGGTGATGTCATCTCTGGTTACGGAAACTCTGCACAGCATAGAAGTAGGTCATTGGCGATGCTGCTAGGCACAAACGTTCTAAGCAACAAAAACCCTGCTCGAGTCTGATGACTTGGGGGTCTGAGAAGTTGGTGGATCCTGCCTGTCACCTTCGCAATAATATAGTATTACCTGAGTACTAGAACTAGAATTTGTTGCTTAGTTTAACTTATGAATTATTATAGTGCAGTGTAATGCAATTGACTTATAAAATATACAATGCTAATAGTATTATATCTAGATAGTGATATTTACTATTAGAGGCATACAAACGTGGGTATGGTATCATTTTTATGAACATCAACTTGGAACTTTACGCAGTAATAATAGAGTAGTATTAGTATTATGTAGAGTTTATCACAATGATGCACCAACTAGCCCTCTATGCAATTTTTTTTTCAGGATGTTCAAAAACATTCAGTCCATACATTGGTGTTCAGGTCCTTGAAGAGGACCCATGACATGTTCTTATCAGACCAAGGAAATGCGCTGCAGAAAGATACTCACAGGTTTGTAAAGTTTTATTTTTTTTATTAATTTATTTTTAAAGACATTGTCTGTAGTTGTAACTTTTCAGTGTTTTGCACAGAATTTCAAGTTAAAAACTTTGTTGCTAGAGGTAATAATTGTGGTCTCCACACATGAATTTGTGCTTTAAGTTGAAACTTTGCGACTATTTTGACATGCTCTTAGGCATCTTGAGACAATCAGAACACTTGAGAGCATAATTGACAGCAGCCAACCAGTGTCTTTTCAGCAAGCAAGGAAAGTAAGAAATGTGCCTCACCCTATGTGGACATAGGAGAGTCATCATCATCCCCAACTCTAGTTTGTGTGTATGAATATCAGTTTTGTTAAATTCAACTAAAGTTTCAGTTTTACATGACTGAATATTTGTATTTTGTTGCCCTAGCAATATGAGGATCTGTTTCTTTGTAAGGGTTCGTCTTCTGGGGATCAGCCAGTTATTTTTCTTCGCGCAAGCAGCGGTTAGCCCACTGTATCCAGTTCAATGATAGTGTTGCTATCTTAAAGGCCCCCTAACGATATGACTTTTGCTCTGCATTTGATTTAATTGAATATGATAAAATTAAGACCGCCCAAATTTCAGAGGAAAATGGTCTTTATTGAGGGGTTCATCACATCTACACTCATACTCATACCCGTAAATGAATTTTAATACATGCATGGTGCTTGCTCGGGTTTTTATGAGGAATCAGTTTATAACTTCAGTTGAATATGAATAATTTATCGAAAATATGTTTCAAATCAAACCTTTTGTCCGAGGAATTTATCTTATGCATTCATGTTTATGTGTTGGGTTTTTTTTGGTATTGTTTTTCAAAGTGAAAAGGTTGCAAGCCTTATCAAGATTCATGACGAGTATGGAGAAGTGAAACAAGCGGCTAAAAAAGAGACTGGACCAAAGGCTATTCAAAATGCTGGTAAAGTTTTTGTGTGATGTGCAACAAGATTCTTAGAAATTTAATTGAAAAAGTGTTTGTTATCATTGTATAAAGTGACAGAGTTGATTTGAATTGTAATTCCTTTTCTGCTCATGAACGTGTTTCTTCTTTTTGTTCTAACTTGTTTTGTTTTTCATGTTTTTCTACAAAACAATATTAAGGAATATTCATGATCGAATGTCTTTTATTTTGAGATTATTTTTTTTAACCCAGGATGCCAACATTAGGTTGATATAGTGGCAGAGCACTTTTATAATAGCATTTCATTAACTGAATTAAGTGATAGTTATCTTGTTTTCTTAAATTGGTTTGTAGTGCATAATTGTTAATTTTTTTATTGTCCTTTTTAAAAATGCAGGTGATGTTCATGTTGGATCCACAAATGGTAAAGTTTTATAATTATATCATTTCGAATCATTGCAATTATTTTATACCAGTTCAAAAATTATATTTGTATTTGTTATTGTATATTCTGAACCAATCTACTGGTGTTTATATTATTCCCAAATCTTCTTATTTTTTCAGGTTATTAGAATATGTATATCCTTTGCTTCTGTCATATGAGAGTAGCATTATTATTATATATTTGTAAGAGTTAATGCTTATGACTCACAATTTGCAAGTTGATTAATGATTAAAAAGGCATATCACATGATTTACTTACATTTTCATGATATATTTTACATATATATTATATAGAAAGAAAGAATGAAAATGGCATACAAAAGAAACGGTCAAATGTTTTTTTACTCTTCTTTAAAGTTTGGATACACCCTTGCTTCCACCTTCTCCTGAAATATGAATGAAAAGAAATGTTTTGACTCTAAGGAGGCTAATGTTTTGTTTTCCTCTCACTCTCACTACAGGAGAAGACATATCTAAAGGCGCTGACGACCATATTAATCAGTTGGGGTAGGCGTTTTTTTACAATAAATGTTTGGTATCATAATTGAAT
Source organism: Dirona pellucida (assembly GCA_030265205.1). Lineage (NCBI taxonomy): Eukaryota > Metazoa > Mollusca > Gastropoda > Nudibranchia > Dironidae > Dirona > Dirona pellucida. The sequence continues at coordinate 6,323 of JARDUL010074337.1, read as the reverse complement.
ATTTTTTCAAAGGAACAGTATGACATTATGCGTAATATCAATTGTTTTAAAAAGTCATATTATACACCCCATCCCCTGCCATATTCTCACCTATTCCTAAATCTAATAAGTTTGAAACACCTTCATGTATACAGCTATAATATATAGAATAAACATATATAATAATCCCTCTCTTCATAGCTGTTTTTGTTGTTGTAAAGTAGAAATACTGTGTTACTATAAACTCTTTAATAAGCCTAGTTAATAACCCAAAATGTATGTTTGTATACAGTGAATCAGATAGATCCAGCTCGAGTAACAAGTCTTTGGTGGCAGTGCAAATCGGTCAACAACAGATGCTGGTTCCAAAGAAAGCCCCCACTATGCCAAAACCAAACTGGCATCCACCTTGGAAGCTCTCCAGGGTATGTAAAACTCATTATTTGGACAATATGAAAAAATTTATTAAGAATACATATATTTTGAAAGAATTATAAAGGTTTTTGTTTTGAGCCCGTTGCAAAATGTCAACCCAAAACAATATGTGTCAAAAGTAAGTTTTCAGTAGCATTGCTGTTATATTTCGGCCCGACCCTTTGGATTTCGTGGAGCTAATGCATACGCATGGAACAAGGCCTAAGTGTGGTGATCATAAGAGAGCTATATATTTTGGTAACGAACAGTTACCAAATGTATATTGTTTGTACAATGATGACTAAACACATATTTACATACGACTATGCATGTTATGCATCATTCATACTTAAACAGTCAGATGATATTCATGCATCAGTGGTAGGACGTACAGCTAATAGTTTAAGTCTTTAACACCATTCATATAGACTAATACAATAATGATAACTAATCAGACATGCTGCAAAGTATTGCATAATTATTAATTAAAGGAGATAACTTTCCGTAAGGGACATAACGACATAACAATTACATTCCTGACAATTCTCTATCACTCACTTGCACCCCCACCCCAAACCCATCTATGTTTTACTTGTTATTGTTCCGTGTTAATTGCGGCTTGACAAAGGCCTTTGGTCGACAAGTCATTATTGCTATTGTATCTCCATTGCTAGACCATTTACCTTCTTGAAAATCATAATGGGAATATGGTTTATGCTCATACTTTCGTGTATGAACATTACATCTTGTAGTGCTGAATAACTGTCAGGTGTGATGATGGACACAGAATATCTCAGACTTGGATGCTTCAGCTGCTTCTCTGATTCTCTGCGTTAGTTGTTTCCAGGAGAGTATATTCCATTGCAGGGAGAACAGAGAAACAAAAGGCTATTATTCACTGAACCAAGTCTCAATGCCAGCACAGGTGTCAGCCATGTTGTCCAACAAAGTATTATTGTTAGAAAAAGATGAGAAGCATTCATAGACAATGAATTCATAACACATGGGTTCATCTCCAGTCCTTTTCTGTTACCTTAAAAATACTTATAGTGTATTGTCTTTGTTTCAAGAAGCCCTTGGGTTAAAATATCATTTATTTGTCCCAACACCAGGTTATCAGTGGCCACATAGGATGGGTAAGGTGTTTAGCTGTTGAACCAGGCAATGAATGGTTTGCATCAGGTGCTGGTGACAGAGTGATTAAGGTAAGAACATGGTAGTTTATGCTACTACTGTTGACACATTATTATACTGAGAATGGGTGGATACAGCATTGAAAATAGAAGATGTATTCACTCAGTCTTTGTATATTTCTGCTTCATCAGGACACTCTTTTTTTATGATTGACGTGTCATTAATTAATGATTTTAATAAATGGTCATCATATGTTTTTTTAAATGCCTGTCATTTGTATTCCATATATGGTATTGTTATCAAGTATCATGACTATACCCTTCAGGCAGTGAGTCATGGGTTGTCTGGTAAATAAAATTAATTTAGAAATGATGTCTACTTTTCAAGGAAGACAGGAATTGCTACTGTAGTAAATGTTTTTCCTGGATGTTGTTACCGTTTAAAAGAATAAATAGATCTGTTGCATTTTGTATGAAGAGAATGTGAAGAGTGTGTAATGTCTCAAGTAATTTTTATCAGCCTGGTTTTATTTCTCAACAACTAAAAACGGCTATGGAAATAGGTTGTTTTCTTCTTTTTTAAATGTTTTATTGCTTTGTACAAACTTTTGCAACATATTAAATCTAGTGGGTTGTAATGTCTTGCCTCTTTGATAAAATTTCCAGTTTCTATAGCTGTTGGGTGAACACCTGAGGCTACAATATCGTGTTGTCTGGTCCAAATATGAGTAATATTGAACAGTGTATTGCTTCTTGCACCAAACAAGGTTTATTGGTACAGTGGACTGATCCCCTGCTTGCCTTAAAAATCTTGATCCACAGATTTCCCAGCTCTGTATCAGGCCATGTGTACTAGTGGGACACAGACTTGCACTTAACCTGGATACGTTTTACCTGGGTATGCGCACTGATGCCTTTTGTCTTATACACCGTCCTCGGCCAGACACACAGCTGGTCCCTACACCATTTGATCATAGTTCTAAAGGGAACAGATAACAAACAAGGGTTGTAATGTCTTTGGAATACAATGCTCTGAATGCATCTTTCAACAGATTTGGGACTTGGCATCTGGTACTCTCAAACTGACCCTGACAGGTCATGTGAGTACAGTCAGAGGACTGGCAGTGAGTGCCCGTCATCCGTACCTCTTTTCATGTGGAGAAGACAAGATGGTCAAGTGTTGGGATCTGGAACAAAATAAGGTATTGTACTAATATGTAATGTGGTAGGCTCACCACCTCCTCTGCTCATCTTAGATTCCTGATGCCGAGTCTTTCCAGCCATGCTGTTGGTAGATGAGCGGTACAATCGTCCTCATTCACATTTGGATTTACTTCCATTTGTCGTTTGCAGCCTTCAGAGCTTAACGTATGACTGGCCCCTTCACTCTTTGTTGTGATATAAAGGGGACTTGATAAAGAAAGTTATATTTAACCCCCCTCCGTGGTTTTATACCAACCTCTGTCCCCATCAAAAACTTGTTGGCAGCAGATCACAAAATGCTTGTTATTTCCACCAAACTGTTTGGTGTTTCATAATTGCTTCCCTTATGAATTTGTCTTTTTACCACAAAAGATATAGAAAAAAAGCTCTTCGGGAGGTTTTTACTTGATTGAATTAGAGGTAATAATATCTGCAGCTTCAAAGGTCATTTCAGATATTACTATGCTTGAATAATGAATGCAGCATATTCTGAATAGTTATGAAGAAGACAGCATCAGATTTGGCCTAATTAAGGTTTGATAAGGTGATGAGATATCATGCCTAAGAAAGTACATTATGATTTTATCATTTTCTCTCCCCCTTAGGCTGTGAGGCACTACCACGGCCACTTGAGTGCATGTTATGCCCTAGATCTACATCCAACCATTGATGTGTTGACGACTTGCGGTAGAGATGGGACAGTCAGGGTAAGATTACATGGTTTTCATCTCTCTCTCTTGTCTTTTCAAGGCCATCAACAGCAACTGTCCACTGTGCTTCCTTTGCCAGCTGTGACCAAGACTTTCCCATTCTCTTGGCACATTGTTATCATACGGGAGGGTTATATTATATTAAGCTACGGTACCCGAATTAGGCTAACGCGTCTCTGGATATGCTCATTGACACAGTGTTTTCCTGAAAAAGTGACATTGTTCTCAGATGTTGTGGAAACTATTTTCTTCTCTTGTTAAAAAAGTTTAGCTGATGTAGTGAGTGTTTTGTAAACATTTAAAAACTTTGATGCATCAAGTTGATGTAGCTGGATCAATTCACTGTCATGTGACTGACCTATAATTGAATCTTGGTTTTATAGCATTACAAGGGGTAGTATGGATTGGATTAGGTCCTGAACAGTAGTTCCCTGTCATTTTGGACTCGTGGCACGTTTCTTGTGATATTAATAATAGATAAGACCTGCAGGTGCAGAATATTTCTCAGTTAAAAAATAATAAAAACGGCCTATATCCAATATATTGTCAAAGCAACGGTATGAAAGGGAAATTGTATCTGTTTTGTTGTCTATGTTTGTGTCTGGGTAACAGAATGTTCCACTGTCAAAATTTGAAGATTAGTTATTTTTCTTTGAGAAATTGAAAACACCATAGCAAATTATAGAGTGAATGTTACAGCTCTAAGAAGCTGAGTAGCAAGTGGGTTTAATGTAATGGGTTTTATAGATGGAAGGGTTGGACAAGGTCCTAAGTAAATTGATCAATAGTTTTGCATGTAGATATTTTAAGATGATATATCATTGAAATCGTTAAAAAAGATTAAGGATGTGAAAAAAACCCAACCCAAAACAAATGTCTAGTTGGGCCGCACATTTGTTTTCTATTCCCTTTAGACTACAGAATGATTTATCATCATATAACATATGGTTTGATTCAATATTATACAAATGACATGTTTTTAATTGACTATTTTGACAAACTTGTCTGTTTTACCTTGACAGGTTTGGGATATTCGCACCAAAGCTTGCATTCACACACTGACTGGCCACACAAACACTGTGGCTGTTGTCAAGTGTCAATCTCCTGAACCACAGGTAAGTTGAGGTTGGATTGATTCCTGGCCCTGCCTGCCTCATTTATGTGATAAGATAAAGAAAAACTTTCCCCTATTATCTCAAAAAGAAAAGAATGGTTTATTATAGGTGATAAATAGATTGATTGTTAGTATTATTGTTGTTATTATATTATTATTATTATTGTTATTATTATTATTATTATTATTATTATTATTATTATTATTATTATTATTATTGCAAAATGATCATATGATTATGATTTTAAAAAAAATAATTCTTGTATGTTGTAGATCATATCTGGTAGTCATGACTGTACAGTGCGACTGTGGGACTTGGCCATGGGGAGGACTAGAGTCACATTGACCAACCATAAAAAGAGTGTGAGGGGTCTGGCCCTTCATCCTACGCAGTAAGTGGAGACTAGTCTAGTATCGTACGATTTTGAAAAGTTAAAAAAATGTCAAATCTGTCGAAGAGCCATTTGGATTTTCTACCTCTGTTGTGTAGTTACAGTGGTAGTAAATGTAATGTTTTAGATTGAAAATTCTTGGTCTACTAATACTATTCTATGCATATAAAGTTGATGCCCTTCCGCTGAAGAGTCATCCAACTTTTCTGTGTGGACTACTTCTATTCCCGTCTTTTTTGTGTAACATTGCATTTTTATTCGGCCTTGTAGTGTCTTGAATTGTAGTTTCGCCCTTTTGAAGTCTTGTCTGAGGGCTGTTGCAAGTCATTTATAGCCCCGTCGTAAACAGCTACACACCTTTTGTAATTATTTTGGTGTCAAAATGATAGATTATGAGACAGACTTTCATGTCATGTGTGTTACTGAAAAAGTCGAAATATCACGTTAATTTTCTAAAGAAATTAGTTCTCTGATCTACTATTCTCCTTTTTTTTTTCTCTCCAGGTATTCCTTTGCCTCTGGTTCTCCAGATAACATCAAGCAATGGAAATTCCCAGACGGAAACTTTTTACAGAACATGACAGGCCACAACGCAATCATCAACAGCCTGGCTTGCAACTCTGATGGGGTCTTGGTCTCTGCAGGTATCTACCCTTTCCCTGACTTCCTCCTATATTTCTTGGAGCGTTAAAACACTTTTTTCCTGCCTGCATGTGTAATAATTGACGTAAGGCGAACCATATTCAAATGACGTCCCACAAATGTAAAATACTTATCAATATAGTTGGTCAGGTGAACAAGCAGTTTTTGATTGCGCATTAAAATTTACAGATTATCAGTTGACCTGTACCGCCTTACATATATATGTGAATACTTACATCCTGTTAACAGAAAATTTTGAAATAGGTCAAATTATTGCTTCAGTAGCATGTCAGTAAACAATTGGAGTGCGTCTGTAAATATTTTCATTTATGTTTTTTTCTCATTTCACAGCTGACAATGGCAGTCTCCATTTCTGGGACTGGAGGACAGGCTACAACTTCCAACGTCTTCAATCTCTGACCCAGTCTGGCTCAATTCACTCAGAGGCTGGAGTGTTTGCCTTGGCGTTTGACCAGAGTGGGAGCCGACTGATCACAGGAGAAACAGATAAAACCATCAAGATTTACAAAGAGGATGAATCTGCGGTTAGTTTTTCGTTTTGTTTTTGTGTAACATTTTGAAATCATACCCTACACTGTTTATTAATCACAGTACTAAAGGTCTCCTCTAATTATGTCTCACCTTGCCGTGGTGGAGGGGCTTGCGCGGTCTAATGATTTCTAAGGCTATATTAAACAGGTTCAACCATATTAGGCAGGCTTAGAATGAGGATCCA
>JARDUL010074336.1:0-20655 GCA_030265205.1 Dirona pellucida | reverse complement strand
GATCATAATAAAAGCAAACACGCAATTCTTATCATCAGCTCTGTTGATTGTTATTCATTTGTTCGTAACGTGCTACAATATACTATAATAATCTAGTTCTTCTACTTCTAGTACTAGTAACTTCTACTTCTAGTCCTAGTAATAAGTAACTAAGAAAGTAGTGGTAGTAGTAGACTACACTCCCACTCCCATGGCCATGGATGGTGGACTTACTTGTACTACTTGTAGTTTTGTGGTAGAGAACTAGTCTAGTAGTCTAGACTAGATGATGAATGATGGATGGAGTAAGTTGAAAGTTCAAATTCAAGCAATCTCTAGTCTCTAGTCAATCGTTAATCAATAAGATTCAACATATGTGGTGTTTCTTTGCACTTGTGTATTTATAAAGTATTATAATAGTAAGCTCCACTTAGAGTTAGAGATAAGAAGAGTAGGCCTATACTATAAAGTAAGTAAGAGCTGACAAAACACTTTCATTGAAACACACAACAGGAGGTGCTCTGACTAGCCTCTATTACTTTTACTTAAATTTTACACATTTTTAGAATACAAAAACTGAAATTAAAATTATAGAAGGAATTTAAGTCAAGCAGGGGATCAGTCTACTCTGTTTGTATTATATTGACAACCCATTATTATTTAAATTTAAATGTTATGATGAGTTGTGAGCAGCACTTTGTAACTTTGTTCAGTGTTCGTTTATTTGACCTGCGAAAGAAACCATTGTGTAGTCTGATTTCTCTATCCCACCTGCCTACCTTATAATATAATAATAATAAATGGCATTTATATAGCGCTTATCACAATCATCATCATGCCTTAAGCGCTTTACAGTAGCACATTTACCCCGGGTAAGCAACAGAACACTCAACACGTAATATGCCACACGCTGCCTGTTAGGCGCGAATACAATTTTTGGACAAGGACAAACGCTGCTTACAACCGAGGGGACCTCCGAATTTAACGTCCGTCTCCGATAAAAGTGCCAGTGAGCCAATATTTATGCATAGATTTTTTGTCGCTGACGGGTTTAGAACCCAGGCAGTCACCCATCTATTCACTGGCACGAAAGACATGGCTTGTCAACACCAACAGTCGAGATGTGCTCACTGCTCGGCCACCGACGCCCCTTAGCTGAAAGTAAATGGCACATTTTGCCACCAAGGTGTGTTTTTAGAAATACTGACTTCATAGTGAGAAAACGAGATTTTGCAATGGCAGTTCTCTGCCGTTTTCAGTGGTGTTATTTTTTTCTCTATCATTATATAAGATGAATGCTTTTCAGATTAAAGCTCTGTAGTGCAAGTAATCATACATCAGAGAGGGATGTCTAACTGTCCTCTGTCAGATTTTCTCTCTCTGATGAATGATGTTTTACAACATGATATAATACCACTGAAATCAATTTGTCTGCAGATTCTATTACATTTGGTCCCTCTGTCTTAGCAAAGAATTTTAGAATATGATAATGATGATGCTATAATATACATATATCATGATGTTTTAATATATATATGTGTCATCTTTTTAGTCTCCTGGAGATGAGCACAAGCTTCGACCCAAAACAGAATTGCGTTTTGAAGTTGATTCAAAAGCCAGTGTTGAGCTTGAGGTAAGGTTATATTGTCTTTGAATTTGAATTATATTTTGACATAGAATTACGAAACCCATTTAGAAATCTTTGATCTTCCGATGACAAATTGCTACTAAAAGTGCCCCATTCCAAACTTAAAGCTGGCTCACATAGCTTTTCCCATTTTGGTCCCACCGTTTGGAATAGTTTACCTTTATCTTTACGGCAATCTGGAGCCTTGGAAACTTTCAAAACCCATCTTAAGACCTATTATTTTCCATTAAAATCACATATAAATTATACTTTTGCCATGTAAAGCGCCCAGAGCTTGTTATTGTCGAGATGTGGGGCTATATAAATGTATGTTATTATTATTTATATTATGATTAAAAAAATATATTTTTCAATAGCAAGGTATTATTATGATTATCATATATTTAAAATTCTATTCTCGCATCCTAGTTGTAGTTGCAAATGAAACAGCATGTACAATAAAATATGCAAGGAAAAGTGAGTATCAGATTACATCTCAATTTAATTTTTGCATCAATATATCTAGTTTCAACAGAGTTTATATAATATTTTCAGATGACAGATGGCAGGTCAGAGATGTTTGGTACTGAACTCACAAAAAACAAAAAGTACACATTTGGTTCAGGATGTAAAATAGCCATATTTACTTGGCATGGTTGTACTCTTATGGTATGTGATAAAAATGTTTTCTCTCATTTGATGAATATACAGTAGTGAGGTCGCAGTATAAGCAATCATAACCTATAGTATTTTATATATTTTATAATTTATTTTAAATATGAAGACATTTTTTTTTTAATATTTTGCGTCCTCTTTGCCCCCTTTAAATAAAAATGTATTGGAATTTTCAGCAATTTCTAGATTCTCATTAATGGATTCATTGATTTACCTCATTTAATCTCTGAGATAGCATAAAAAGCTCTTTTACAAAATAGATTTAGGCTACTTTAGGAATTTATCAAGCTACACTCAGCTGTGACATTAGTTCAACCTGTTCCATTGGTTTGAACTCTCTTTTTCTTTTCAGTTGCGAGGGAAAACAGAAGTTGCATATGTTTCCAAAGAGACCCCAATTGTAAGTTATGTTAATACTCATGCTGGGATGGAGCAACTTAGGACCAAGGCTGAAACTGACAGTACAAGGGGTCCAAGGGTATTTATTTATTTATTAATATTTTATTTTTTATATACCTTACCTCTTAAAAATATTAACTTGATGAAAATAACAGTATAGTTTGTTTAAATACTATCCATGTCAAAGCCTAAATTATTGCAAAGATGATTGTATATTAATGATAATAGACATTTATTGTCCGTAAAGGCAATTCTACATTTGGTTACATCAAGTGAACACATTTAACAAACGTAAGTGTCTTCAAACATTCACCCACAATCGTTCACTCTGGAAAGGGCAAAAACCCTCTACACACACACACACAAAACACTCAATCGAAATTAACCAGGCAGACTTTCATTTCATTGACATTCATCTTTACATAATAAGTGAAGCAAACATTAGTGCATTAATTCTTTATTATTACACTTCAGTTATGGTATTAGAAGTTTTACAATTTTGCATTAATCATTGATGTAAGTTGTTAACATTTTCCTTTAACAAACTTTGATGGAAGTATTGGCGTGTTAAGAACATTTTTACTCTATAGAATATTAATTACGATGCTTTTACCAAGATAATTAATTGTTGCTTTTGTGTTTGTTTGTGGTAAAGATGCTTGTGGTTGGTCCAACTGACACAGGCAAATCGTCTCTGTGCAGGCTTCTGATTAACTACGCTGTCAGACTGGGGCGGTCTCCTGTTTTTGCAGAATTAGATGTTGGACAGGTAAAGCCTTCCCTTTTCTTTTTATTCTTTAATGTCATAGTAATGTCACACCCTTGTGCCCACTGCATACTGGCCTTGTCTACTCATAAAATGATTTGCTGGTGCAGTAAAAGATGACAGTTCATAAATATTTTTTTTGAGTTTAAAAATTCAATTCAATTACTTTTTTTTTCTTTCAGATTATTATCAATGTTTCATTATTTTGAAGAAAGATGGCTTAAAGGGGAGGGTGATGGAAGTTAATTAAAATACAAAGCGTAAAAATTATACGATGCTGGAAGACATTTGATGTCACGTGATTTTACCCATGTTAGATATTTCAATTATTGATGAATGTGAGATATACCACTGTTTTGTTAGGTTGTTTTTTTTTGAGAATTACATTTTGATTACATTTAATATCTTTTGCTTTTTTTTTTTTTGTCTTAAAGGGGAGCATAGGATTACCAGGAACCATCGGTGAGTGATAGTGGTAATATATTATAGTTTTTGTATTGTTCATGTCTCTCTAAAATGAAATTATCTACTATGTAATGGCTCTTCCTCGCAGATTCAATTGGGCAATCTTTGAGTCCTGTTTGGGACCAACCATTTGAAGCAAATATATAGAGCAATTGTGCAATTGATCACTGTGAAGGATGATTTGATATTTCATTATTATTTGGAAATAGAATTGCAGTTTTTTAAAATTTATTTTCATATGAGAGGACTTTGTCTTGAATGTTGTAGCATTTGAAGATGCTCTGTTGAATTGTTCATACTTGTAGGCTTTTGAACAGTGTTTAAAATCAATAATTTGGAAAGATAGTATTTTGACAAGGGACAGTTTGCTGTTGCATCTGAAATGTATCAATTCATGTTAAAGCGATTAATTATTGAAAGCAGGAACAAAAAGATCAAACAGTTTATCTATTTATCATACACTTTTATGCATTTGGGGTTTTTATCTACACTCAAATACTTCAGCAGCCTTGTCTAGATTTTTGAGCCATGTCTTGATTTATTTGTCATACTTTTGCCTTCTTCCTTCCAGGTGCACTAGTTGTTGAGAGGACAGCTGATATTGAAGAAGGATTTCAACAAACAGCTCCATTAGTCTTCCACTATGGATATAAAACACAAAATGACAACCTTCCATTATACAATTTGCTAGTTTCTAGATTAGCTGAAATCATAAATGTTCGATGTGAGCAAAGTAAAAAAGGTAAATGCTGATTTTGCTTCTTTTCCTTTATCTCCCAAAGCCATATATGGGTAATAATAGGTCATTAATGATATAAAATTATCTTAACACAAATAGGTTTCGTCATGTACCAGATTTTCATAATTAGTTTTCCTAATGATGTTAATAACTGAAAAAAATACCATAAAAAGAAACTCTGGTCATAATTTCTTTTATATTCAATGTACAATAAAATCTTCAATTATCCCAGGTATTGATTCCTAATTAAATATTTAAAAAAATATCTTGCCTCTTCCTAATTTCAGTGAGCTCGAGTGGTGTTATTATCAATTCGCCTGGATGGATCCGTGGTGCTGGATATGAGGCTTTGAAGTTTTCCTAATGATGTTAATAACTGAAAAAAATACCATAAAAAGAAACTCTGGTCATAATTTCTTTTATATTCAATGTACAATAAAATCTTCAATTATCCCAGGTATTGATTCCTAATTAAATATTTAAAAAAATATCTTGCCTCTTCCTAATTTCAGTGAGCTCGAGTGGTGTTATTATCAATTCGCCTGGATGGATCCGTGGTGCTGGATATGAGGCTTTGAAGCAAGCTGCTGGGGCTTTTGAAGGTACACTATTACATAGATAGCATAATTTTTTAATACTTCACAAGGTGACATAAATTAGAGTTGATAAGTGTTCTGCCACTTGGACAAAAGGAAGTGACAATGACAGAAAATTTACATAGATGTTCACAATGAAATTTTAGGGAACCAATGATTTGCTTTTTTTTTTGTTTGTTATCTGTTCCCTATAGTACTGTGATTAAACATTGTATTTTTTTTTTAAAGGCGATAATAGATTTTTCTTTTTTCTTTGGCATTCATATACATTGTCTTGGCTGTTGCTCATTATTATATCAAGTTTTTTTTGGAACTGATTTGTCTGATTTAGAGCCTTTTGCTAGAAAGGTCATCAGACTTTGCAGCCTTGGCTGTCTTCTTCATCTCTGGTGACTGCCTGCCATCATAATGTTGACTCGTAAAACAGGATTCCAGAACAAATTTGAAATGGCTCAAGCATTAGGCCATCGCTAAACTTTAATGAGTGTGTAGGATTTTAGGAAGTTGAATATTACTTATTTAATTTCAGTTGATGTCATTTGTGTGTTGGATCAAGAAAGACTGTACAACCAGCTGAAAGGAGATTTGCCAGACTTTGTGAAAATTACCTTGTTACCAAAATCAGGAGGCGTGAGTGTGATAATAGTAGATTGTGTTTGTTGCTTGTAACTACTGGTTCACTGGTAGACTATGTCACATTGCTTGATGTGTATTCAGTTAAATTCAGCTAAATGCACCCCTTGACTGTAATTAGGAATATGAATGTATCTTTATTTTACCTCTGGGATGTAAACAGGGGCGGGGGGGAAACCTTGAGTATACATGCACATAGTGATTTGAAATAGTCAAAAGAAGTGGCCCTGTAAATTCAGCAATGAGAACCATCTCGCCATGTAGGCCAAAGGTCAAAGGTATCCAGAAAACCCCATATTTACAAAGGAATTTTATGCTACACAATCATCCCTATTGAGAAAAGTATATGGCACTTTGAATGTTAAAATGAGAGTTTTGGAATTGTGTCAACTTTGTATTTTATCTTACTTAAAGTACATTAAAATTTGAATACTCAGTGCTGAGCATAGCGTATTCAAGTGTAGAGTCTGGAACTGAAAGAGGCATACATCACATTGTGGTAGTGTGCCATTGCTTTCCATGTTGCCTTTACTTTCTCTAGGATCGAATAGACCAAGCTATCCATTCACTGCTGGATGGACAGGGTGTAGCATACAAATTTCTGTCCGGTCTTGGAATCAAACTTGATTCACCTACGTGGCAGTCAGATGTTCTCTACAGACTGAGCCACCAAAATAGGCAAATAATACCATACCAACTGACATTAAATTGTATAGGCCATAACGATGACATCTAAACTTTATCACAATTGCATGTGACTGTGGTTTCAGGTGGTTGAAAGATCTAAGTCTGTCAGAGCAGAATCCAGAGACAATCGAATCAGAGAGTACTTCTATGGATTAAAAAACACCTTCTTCCCACATAGATTTGACATCAAATTCAACGATATCAAACTCTTCAAAATTGGGGGTAAGTTTGTTGCTGCTTTGAAGTTTAAAGTGCAAGGGGTTATACTGGCACAAGGCGCCTGCATACAAATACACAGGTGCCCTGACCATCATGCATCATTGGTACAGAGTTGGAAAGTCCATAAATCATGTATTTAAGACAAGCAGGGGATCAGCCTATTGTGTCAAACATCTTTAATGGTCGTAAGGAATTGTTCAATGATTGACCTGCATGCAAATCTCCTGGAGCCTTGCTGGTGTCTGACTGGACTTCTTAAGAAACTGGGGCTATTTTGCCACCTTAGGCGTACAATGATCTGTGTTTTGATCATGACATTATTATTTAAGTTTATAAACACTTGAGGCACTCACCTTGATTTTTTTCTCTGAAACAGAATATTCATGCCTACCTGGTGGTTTAAGGTTTTTGTTCAGATCTTCTGAAGGTCATTTAAGCCCAAACATTGAACAGGCTCCCAACATTGCTAAATCAAAACAAATGAATAAGAACTACATAACAAAACAAAAGAGAAAACTATCCACTAATGCAAAGCTGGTTATTTTGATGGGTTTTCCTGATTGGGATCCCTGAAATCTAAAATTGCCAATTACACTATACATAATATATTTTAATACTTATTTATCTTTAGATATCATTCATGTTCACTATATCTTTGCACTATTACAGCACCCTCTCTGCCTGAATCCTGTTTGCCACTGGGGATGAAAGCTCAAGATAGCAAGACTAAACTTGTCCCCACAGTTCCTAGTAAGTCAAGTTGTGTACTTTGGTTATTAAAAACAAATTTATTTGAGTGAGGTATTTGTGTTTATGGTCTAACACCTACGGGACCATGGTCGAGAATTCTCGACTCAGCCTGTTGACACTGAAAGAACCACGGATGCATATTCTCTTAACCTGGTGGCTTATACACAGGCGCTATGTTAACTGATAAGACATGTGTGCAGCCAGTTAGTCACTATAAATACGTCATGTTTTGAGTATTATTGCATTGAATTATACTCAGTGTGACGTTATTGTAGTCATTCACTGGCTGCACACACGTCTTATCAGTTAACATAGCGTCTGTGTATACAACCCCTGAGCTTGCATACAGTCATTGTGGGCTTGGTCATGAATGTGTAAAGCATTAACATGGTTTAAGTTTTCAGAAGTGTAATACACTGGCTCCCTGTTTCAAGACGCCTAGAGGGAGAAACCATTTTTAGTTTACCAAGACTAAGAGGATGAAAATGCAATGATGAAATAATCTTTGACTGCCATTTGTATTTTTGCTCTTTATATGAGTCCCTAAGAGGGAGAGACGCAGTGGATGAGACTACTGAGAGGATAGACATTTCAGCGAATCCACACAAATGGTGCGGGTTCAAGTTTGGCTTTTGCTATTGTGTTATCCTTGGGCAAGATGCTTTACTCTGATTGCCTCTCTTGGCTCAGGTGTAGGAATGGCTGACACCTGTGATAGACGAACATTCTCCCAGGAGAGTGATGAATGGTCAGTTTATCCGCTTAATGCGACTTGTACCGGGATAAGCATCATCTCTATGTGCCATGCTGAGATATGTATGAGGCCCGAGTATCATAAAGGCTCTTTATCAATTTGAGAATCTACAGTTAACTAATCTGAATCAATTACCAATACGAGAGAGTCCTACCTGTTGACTTACCTGTTTTGCTGGGTAAATTGCTTTGATGATTTGCTTCCGATCTAATTTATTTGTTTTTGTTTGGTGTAAATCTTTTAGGTCTCTTATTTATAGTATTTAATTTATCAGTTGTTATTAGTCAATTCTCAAAGTTTTGTTTTCTTTCTGAAGCATCAAGAGGGTGATGCCTGTAGTTGAAATAGGTTACATACATAATTATCTGTCTGATATGTTTCATGACTATCATTGCCAACATCATTTGTTTGTTCATTGTACATTGTCCTGTGTTTTTCCATATTTACAGCTCACAGCCTTCTTCACCATGTGCTTAGTGTGAGTGCCGCGACCCATGTGGATCAAGACATTGTAGAAACAAATGTCCTTGGCTTTTTAGTCGTGTAAGTTATATTTTCTTTTTTTTTTAAATGTAATGTTTTACAAGTATTGACTGGGCATTTAATTGACTCTGAAAAGGAGTGGTTTAATAATACAGTGCCATGAAGAGACCATTGACCATTGGTTTAATGGCTGAGTCATATGGCTAGAACATATCCTCATAATTCGTTCAATATTAGTTGTGATTCCTCCTTCAAATGATTAATATTAATGTTTGTCCAGAAGGTTTTTATTCAAGACACCCATGCACTCTCTAACATGATAACTGAACGTAATTCTTGTTATGCAATTCTTGTCGCTTTGACTAGAATTCTAATTCAACACATCTAGCAAGGAAACGCTCATTGTGTGGTCTCCCTACCCATCTCTTCCGCTGTACATTTCCAGATTCCACAAACTTTTTATACCAAGCTAGTTCAGATGGAGGAGATCTGTAGTAAAGAGTTCAAAATTTTTGTTGGGTTTCTGTCTGGTGTTTTTAGTAAGCCATTTGACACAATGTCCCCTCTCCTTTGCACTTATATTACTATTGTTCCTGGTGTGATTACTCAGAAAAAGGGCATGGGTTAGAATAACCCCTTTTTCATTATCTGTATTATGCCAATAAACATTGCTACCCCCGTCAAATCAGCCTGTATGGTAATCATATGTGTGTTAATAAATATATTTATATTTGAAGTTGTAATAAATATATTTATATTTTAAGTTGTAAAGATAAATTTCAGACACCCTATGCTATTTCACTAATAATATAACATAGGTCTCAAATCATTATTTTTTAAATTGAGTGATTATTTTTATAAAAATAATGAGGTATTTTTTCAATGAAGCATAATCAATCATGCTTTGTTTTCATACCACAGCACCAATGTTGACATGGACAAGAGTGTGATGACAGTTCTGTCTCCGTCCCCTCGTCCTTTGCCCAGAACCATTCTTCTCATCATGGACATTCAATTTATGGATATTAAATAATGTGAGATGTCTTACTACGAGCGTTCAAGCACTTTATGGCATGTGACTGTGACTGCTGATTGTTGTATTTGAATGATTCACTAAAATCCCTCGTCAGTGAAAGTGGGTCTTAAGACTTTATTGGAGTTGGAAAAATACTTTGTTGTGCATGCATAGCGTTCACTCAAACTTATCCCCAATGTTACTGGGTATTGAACTTCCTTAACTACACAAGAGCCTAATTTATTCTTATCAGTGCAGCTGTGTAAACTTATGGCAGGACCAGAAAACGGGTTATGAAACTCATAATCAAGTAATTTCCAACTCATGTTAAATAAACCGGCTTTTAAAAAAATAAAATTGTTTAAATTATATTTTTAATGTAAAATACAATTTAAGTTTGATTATTTGCTATATTTAGCCATTTTAAGTTGTATTACACAAAAAGTAATCCATTCATAATTACACTTTTTAAAACAATACATATAAACATAACTATCATGTCAATATCATAGTATTTCTTATCTTATGCATCACCATGATTTAAATATGATTGATTTATCAACAAATACTACATAATACATGAATATATTGTCCCAATCAATATCATTTCACAATTGTCATTTTAATCCATTTTAACTAACTGCGTGATGAAATCAAAACTCTTTCAGACCTTGCTCATCCATGATATGACCTCTAAGAATATAAAAAATGGGGAATAATGTTCACCTGAAATTTGATGGCCTATATTTCCAATTTCCAGATTCAATGAAGGAATTTTGTTGAAACCAGACATAATATTAATATATCAACGCTGACAATTTTGAAGTTTTTATTTCCTCTTTCTTATCCATTCATTTAATACCGTAGTGCAGGGACACGCTCTATAGAACATGAATTGGAAGCTCTTTGGATCAAGAATCAAAGACAACCCACTTTGTCTAGTGGATAAAATTTCAATTTGACCAGGACAGCGTCCATGAGTGGCCTACTCTCTACCATTTTGCAATACTGCCATGGACTATTCAAATTTAACAGAGAAGGCTAGTGTTCCGCCTCCAATACTAATACACATAGAGCCAGAAGACACGGTTATTATAATTCGATAACATGTTTCAATCTCAATCTCAGCACCATTCATACATTTCCCATCAGCCGAAATTATAAATTTTCATTGAAAAGTTATTCTTATCTAGCTGGAATCAAACTCGTATCCTTTGGTGAAAGGAACTATTAAAGTTGCATCAATATTTGATGGTAGCGAGTAATGACGACACGAATAAAGAAAATTACTATTGAAGCAATAGAAACAGAAAGAGTCGGATGTCAATTTCATAGCGGGTCTTAAACATTCCAGTCATTCATTAGACGTGGCTCAAGCTCCTGTAAACAATGGCTTTAAATTTAAATAAATTCCACTTTTCTGAGTGTTCAGAGACACACCAAAATCAACTGAACTTACATATGAAGAATCAAAATTCAAGATAAATTAATCCTAATCATACATAGTGCAGATGTTTTCTCTCTTCAAAATCAACGTGAAATGATATTCTGATAGAAATTACTTCCATTTGACTTGTAACATTGAATCAAAGTTCATACATTCAAAGTTTTAATTGTATATTATTATATTGACGAAATAAAATTTTGGTGCAAAATTTAATTGTGTATTACAACTATTTTTTGTTTAATTTTTTTAATGCAATTGCACATAATTAATAATATATGTTTCTTAGTTTGCGTGTCCTTCATCCTTATACAGCTGTTCTTTGAGTCAAAAGTAAATTATGATTGAGAAATCAGTCCCATAAGTAGTTGCTGGATAAGCGCCTACTGTGTAAAAGCAATCTCTGCCTAAACATGCTTATGCCCGCTGACCTTAATATAATTACTACTCTTTGCAAGCCTGCGGTCAGTGTTTATGATTAATTTAAACACGTTAAATCAGTGTGGTGATGATACGTTTTTCCTATTTGAGCTTAAAACCCATTCCAAAATGAGATTAGGAGAGAAACATTTAGCACAGATGGCTTATTATATCATATTATAAGCCAAATAATATATGGTAGCCTGTGTTGCCATTATAATATTATTATGAGCAAGGTTCTAGTTCCAGACAAGGTGTCAGCAACCTTTTCCGGGTTGCTTCCCCAGAAAAATCATATTCCAACCTAAACTAGCATAAGGAGCACTTTTGTCCCATTACATACAGTGCAGTCAGGTAAAAGTCAACACCTCAAGACTGTGTGTGGGCTTTGTGTTGTCAGCACCCACAGATCTTATTTGCACGCTCAAGGCCCGCGCAAACACTGAACAAGGGCCTCTGAAGTGACTGGAAACAAAATCTTTCACTTTCACACGTCAGCCAGCCACGCAGTGTTGGCTTCAAGCGGAAATACCACTGAAACTGTTGGCATCATCAGAAACAGTTACTATAATAAAGAAGTGGGCAAAATGGGACTACCGACAGAAGTTGACTTCTGCTGGACTGCACTGTATAACGACAACATAAATTACTTCAACCTCCCTTATAGATCCTGCAGCAAAATATTGTAATTAGTGCAGGTTGGCAAAAATTGCTTGAACATTCACATGGAGTCATGAGAATTTGGCTTTTTAGGATAAGCATGTCAAGCCAACTTTATAGCAATAACTTAAATTCAGCTGTTCAGGTTATTAAAAAGACAGACAAGTATGTTTTAATATCATTTATTAAACAAAGAAGCCTGTATAGCAGTACAAAGTGACTGAGACAGAACAAACGAAAACTCTGAACATCAATCAGTAAGTAATGATCATAGTCAAACTAGCAGGAATATAACAAAAATAATTTACAATGAAATATATATATGAAGGGAAAAAATGTTTGATGCAATAGACTTCATGACTGATTAAAGATCACAATTCAATAGAGATGATCAACATATAAAACATAAGCTACAGACAAAATATTAACATGACATCCTGGAAAGAGAGTGGAGGCAGGAGGCATCAATGTGAAATTATACATTACCAGACCAAGAAAATGTCATTTGCACTCCTTTCACACAGAATCTACTTTCAGAAAGACTACTTTGTAATCATAATTAATTACAAGCAAATTTATAAAGACATCTGAATTCCAAAATTTAAAAAAAATAATATTTGTATGCCTCAATTCATTGAATGAGAGTCTCAAATACTAGGAGCTTTTGACGCCTTTTTCTGCTTCCCTAAGATTTTCACCATAAGTCAAAAGCAAAACACTATATCATAGATAAATTATATTTATCAAAATATTTACATTCAAACAATATTTTCCTTTCCCAGAGCTTTCCTGTTTACTTCTACTTTATTTCAGCCTTTTCATTCATATTGATGGCATAAATAGTGCCAACTAGAGGCAGGTGACTAAACTGAAAATGTTAGATACACGGCACGCAGGGACGTGTACGTGTTGATAGACAATGCAGCTGTCCAACTTCAAATGATTTGGATCGTTGACGATTCCCGACTCTTGGAGTCGAAGGATCAAGAATCACCAAAATCGATTCATGAATCGGAATCGAGCACAGCTCTAGTGCCAACAAGCAAATACAGATCCCTCATCTTAAGCTTACAATCTACTCTTACACCCATGCACACTTACCAATAGATAAGAATTTAAGAACAAGCAAAGTGATCAACCCACTATTTTAAGTATATAATCATGCAATGACCATTTCAAAGGGTTTGCTTCATCTGAGGCAATAAATTTCCCCCCAGGATGGTAGTTGATTAATGATTTAAATTTTCTGATTTATACTCGACCACATAACCACTAATGGTGCCAACAAAGGACTTTTGTTTTCCACAGCTCCGAAGAGCACCACTACTTTGTGGTATTGGAGGAAAAAGGTTTTTTTTTTTACTTCTTCCTTGATTGATGTTGGCACGCTGTCTTATAACAGCCTGAACAAATCTTGCCCCAAATGCAGTCAATGTTTTCACTACTTCCAATCAACACAAGCTGATTGATATACTATTTTAAAATTTTTGTATACTGATCAGTGCTCAAATGGCATAGAAAAAATAAATATAAAAATAATTTTTTAACAACAAACGGTTCACCATACTTTCCAATGCAGACATACTGTATTATGTGTACCATTTCAAGTACCACTCGCTCAACCAACAACAATGATAACAAAAGTCAATATCACCAAATGGACAAAAACATGATTATATAATACAAGTTTATAAATTAAAAAAAGCATAAAACATAGCATGTGCTCCTGTTCCTGTCATTTAATATCCAAGAATATATGCCATTGCTACACATCTAAATTATCGTTGAACATTACCAGTGTTTTATCATGAAAAATCTGGAATAGCTATGATCGCTTGAATTCAAAATTCTAGAACATATAGGACAGAAGATCCTCTGGCCATCTGAATTTTTGAATATGAAGGAGTCAAATAAATGAGATGTGCTATTTATAATACTAGTTCTTTTAAGCATTATTACACAAGTTCATAAACATATCACAATTATTATATTCATATATAGTAGCTCTCAAACATTTAACAGAAAGATAGAGTCATTGAGTATCAGTCAGTAGTGACCGTTCACCCAAAATTTATCATCAACGCCCAACAACAGCAGCCCTATCATTATATTGAAAGTCATCAATCACTTGTATTATCATTATCATTATTGCATTATCATCATTATCAAAGGTTGTCCATTTTCCATCCACATTTTAATGGACCTTCAATTATCGAAATCATACCTTTAAGCATAACTGTGACCCCAGTAACTATTTTGAATCCATTCGTTTTGAAACAAACATACAAGAAGAAAAAAAAGAGGGGTAAACACTGAAATTGATAAGAAACATCAAGTTAGACAAAAGAAGGAAAAAAATCTGTGTGTGGAAATGTTTTTATATATATATATAAATTAGGAAGAAAGAGTAGAAGACATTCACAATGAACAGAGTCATATCTTTTACAAATTCTTATAATGATAATCAAGAACAAAGTACACAGGTGAAGACATCATCATCTTTGTTGTAGTAATCGGTCTATGGCCGCATTAACATCACCAAAAGTTGCTGTAAGAGCTAGAAGAAATAAAGAAAGATGTGACATAAAGTATGATTCTACAAATGTTTTATTAAATCATATCAAAACTCTTAAGCATGCAAAAGCAGACAAATTTTGAAACCACACTAAAAGTGTGTATAGTACACGGTCAACTGAATTCAAGTCACAAACTTTATGCAGCATATTACATATATTTAGGATATGCTTTTATTATCAGGAACATATTCAATCTGTTGCGTAGCGTAGCCCCTTTGGAATCCTTATATTTCAGGCATGCCAACCCAATTCAGAAAACCCTCATATTCTTGGTGCAAAATATTCATTCCCTGGCAGAAACTTTCAAACTCACTGTGAAATGCTGACACAATTAAGTATGATAACCTTGTAATCAACCTAATGTTTCTAACAACATGTTAGCCGGTTTAGATATTTTGGATACAAAATACATATAGCTATGGAATATCTTCCTTTCCAAGCATGAGCTCGAGCCAGGAATGGTTGTCATCAACCATAAATAATTTACTGCTGTCATTCAACCCGTCCAACAATTGTTCATTTCTTGTTTTCTGTACAAATTATCATAAATTCATAGAATTTTTTTAAAGTTAGGCATCTCTGATATATTCACAGAATCTGTAACATTTATCTTGAACCCACCCATTGATATATCTGCATAGCTGCCAACTTTTCAAAAATAAAATACAGAACACTCTCACTAGTCGCGACACCCAGTGCGCTATGTCATTACTTACTTATATAATAATTAATAATGATCACAACCAATGTCGCTGTCATCGATTACCGTTAAGGGGAAAATGAAACTGAAAGCAAGCAAAATCACGGCAGAAGCGGCATCTGCCAAACAGAATGACTAAAATCGAATTGTAATATATTTTTCTGCAGATCCAAATGCGTAGATTGTTGGATATCCACGGAGACTGCCCCTAAGCACAGAATTAAGGCCCCTGTAGTAGCTATTAACAACCGCAATTCGCTAAAAGACAGAGAATTTGTATATTAAACCAAAAAATGCAGAATACAGGTTTTCAACAATGAATGCGGACTTACGGACTCGGGGAGTCAAATACGGACCAAGTCTGTATTATACGGAACGGTTGGCAGCTATGTATCTGTATGTATTCTTAAGCACACTCATAGCTATCTCCGTAACACCATCTCAAATTATGGTAAGAGGTTTTCTCAATGGTGAGCAAATGAACTAGGGTAAACTTAAATTCAGATATCTTAATTTCCAAGTCATGCTGACAATGGGGCACACCATGTACTAAAAAACATTTAGTCTGAAACATTTCTGCTGATCCCATTTCTCTTAATCCAAAACGCTTTCAACAGTATCAACATTTCAGATTGACCAAATTTGAGTGAATTGTGTTTTACAGCTGTGACAAAAAAAACCAAAACAACTCATCAGGCATATTCAATAACGTATTGCCTTCCATTTCCAAACACAAAAGCTTATTTTCAGGAATAGGGTCAAAGCACTGATTTTCCAATTCAAATAGTGAAATATATAATTTTCAGAAAACTGCCATTCAATACAATGTAAAATAAGCATTACATACATCGTCTTATTCTAAGAAAAAGCATCATACAAATATTATCTTACCTCTGATATTTGCCTCTCTGTCCACAAAACCCATACTAGCTAAAACATCAAGTTGAGCCGCATATCTTTGCTCTGGAGTTTGATTCTGTAAATATTTAAAAATGCACATTCAAATTCATTAAAGTGGTTCAATAGACTTTGAAATGGTACGGTAGTGGATTCAAAACTAACAAAGCCATGGACTACACAAGGATGGCTCACTTAACTTTCCTTACATGCATTGCGATCAGAAATATTGCATCAGTAATGTGAAATAAATCATTTCTCTCTTAACATTTGGAGGCTCATCACTTGGAATAATACATTTTTTTAAATAAATTAATTAAATATAGTAAATAGCTTATTTTGTTAATGTTTTCTTTTTACATCAGCAATGAAGTTTTAACCATGATGCTACTTTCTTTTTCCTTGTATATTGCTTGTGGTTAAAAGTGTCCTCATATCATTTTAACACACCTGTTG
Organism: Dirona pellucida; assembly: GCA_030265205.1. Classification (NCBI taxonomy): domain Eukaryota; kingdom Metazoa; phylum Mollusca; class Gastropoda; order Nudibranchia; family Dironidae; genus Dirona; species Dirona pellucida. Next base: position 3,715 of record JARDUL010074336.1, on the reverse strand, counting down.
CCCGCTGACCATCATCTGCATCATCTGACTCATCATGGTCGAGAAGGCTTCGGGGTTGCTCTGTTGCCCCTGCCCCAAGGGACCTCCAGCTGAAGTAACACCTGGAGTGGTGGTGGTGGTGGTGGTGCTAGAACTGTTACTTGATGATGTTGTGGTAGGTGTGGAAGATGAATCAGCTGATGTAGCTGTGTTAGTAGTATTTTGTTGAACATTTAATCCAGACAATCTGTTGAAGACATTTTTGCATCATATGACTTTTTTAAAGGTATGAACAAAATATAAAAATTCTCTTACTCTACGCTGAAAAGCATAATCTATTTTGTTATCAACTAAATCAAGGGACGCTGCTTATTACCTTATATTCATATACTGGATCACACTTCAGTGAGGTGCCGGTCTAATAATTTGCTATCCCTGACACCAGTGACACTGTTACAGTTCTTAATTGTTTGATTCCTCTAAAACTGAGAGTAAATAAAGAATAGTAAGATGAAACCTATACAAGAAATATTGCATGGTCACACTGTTTCACTTATAATCATTCCATGTTAAATTATACAAAAGCCACATGTAAAACAATCATCAAATCAGCAAAGTCTTTATACCAATTCACCAATAAAATGAAGAATTACATTAGTATTTAAAAAAATTCTTACGAAGAAAGCATTCCTGGAGATTCTTGCTGGAGCTGACTTAGACCTGACTGAATACGCATCAAAGCTTCCATTGCTCTCGGGTTGGTCATCATATTTTGCATTTCTGGATTCTGCATCTGATTATCAAAATCATTATTATTATTAAACATGATTTATACTCTCCAATAAATTGACTGGAGTAGAATATATGTATGATAGTGTTTAAAATGCTTATTCAATGTGCTGCTTATTTATTTTTTTGGCATTTCAAGATTAAATCAAGCTCAATAATACTACATACGGTGTCCGAAAATTATCTTTACAACTTATTTGCATAATCCAAATCATAGAAAAGAGTTCATTCCAACTAATCAACTTGAGTAATCGCTCCTGATATGGACACACTGCGACGGAAAGCATGTGCTCCACAAAGACCAGCCATACTAGCTTAGTTAAATAAATAGTGAAAACTGGAAGTGGGCAACAAAAGGGACGAAATGAGAAAAATATTGCTGCGATAGGGCATCATAACCACAACATGGGAATTAGTTACTTTGTTACCACTGTTCATGTCCTGTATAAGCACTGATTTGACAAATATTTATTGACTGAAGGAAAAGAATGACAGCAGCTTGATGTTGAATGAATCGATGTGGAAATTTTGGAATACAAAATGACGGCGTTAGGAATATTTGAAAATCAGCATGGTGCTCACATCAAATATGCATAACATCGGCACTTAGCTTGAGAGCAAACTTGATTGTTTTCTCTTTCTAATTTTATTAGTCTATATGTGTTTGTTTTTGTTTCATAAACATTTGAAGTTGTAAAGATCATTTTAGGCATCCTGAACAATTGTACAACCCCCTATTTACAGGGGAAATTATTCTAATACACACAAAACTATATAAATGCATCAAATTATCTTTGTAAATGACTCCAGCCGCTCTCTTTTTAAAAAAATAAATAAATGACTCCAGCCACTTTCTTTAAATAATAATTTAAAAAAAAAAAAAAAAAAAAAAAAGGGAAAAGAAATTACAATTTTAACCACACAACAATATGAGTCTGGAAAGTCAGCTGTAACCCCATTAAGCCTTATTAAAAATGTTTACCTGCTGTAAAAGATTTGGCATCATTGATGATAGATTTTGTTGCATTTGTGGGTTATTAGCAAAAAGTGGGTTATCGCCAATTATCTGAAACAAAAATGTGTAAATACATTTTTATATGTACAGCAAGGAAGACCAACTTTCATTTTCTTAAAAAATTCCCCAGTAGAAGAAAAGATGACAAATGTTTTGTTTTATTTGTTGCCTATGGCCGAAATGTTGTCTGCTTTGATTTGTATCTTTGAAGCTATACTCAGTCACCCGTTTTATGTTTCATCACCAATAGCTTCAGCCCCCCCCCCATGCAGACATGTCAGTCTTAGAAAAAAACAAAAAATATATTATAGTAAAAATGAGTCTGACACATGTGCGGAATCAGAACATTATCTTCAATTATATAAAAACCAAATGGGCCAAAATATTAAAACGTCACATCCAATCACACTGCACACTTTTAATATGTGCTTTCACCAGCCGTGATCATAAGTACAGTATAAGCCTTTAACAAACCCCAGTTGACACCTCCCCCCACCCCGGATACTTAAGCAGATTCAGTCTATTACCTGTTGAGCCAATTCTGGATTGTTGGACATGCCCTGAAGCATGCTCTGCATGTATGGCGCCTGTAGCATGTTGTTCATCATTTGTGGGTTCTGCATCATCTGCTGCATTAAGCTCTGCATACCAGGTGTGTCAAACATTCCTAACACAAAAATAATATTTGACTATGAAATAATAGACAATTGAGCATACAAAAGGTTAACATTTAACAGCTTAGGCTTGGTCATGGAACTTTTCTCCAAAGCAAGCACAACACAGCATACAAATAATTATGAAATCAGATTACCGACAAGGATTTACTCAGAAAAAGACATTCTCTATCCAAGTGGAGTGAAAAATGAAATCTTAATATTTTCACCTTCCTTATTGTAAGAGAGTAATGCACATGGTGTTGTAATTCTCTCATTTGCTTTTCTTGATTTCATAATTAATGATAAATATATGGACTAACTAAAACCATTTTGGTTTTTATAAAATGCTCCCCTTAAACAATCAATGGCTTCAATGTATTCAACTTGACCAGGACAACTATTCCAAAAGATTATCAAGCAAAGTCATGAAACATAAGTAAGCAAGGTTTTCCAATCAATCAGCCATTTTGAAGCACTGTAGGGATAATGTTCTATCGAAATGAAATTGTTTTTCTTAAATGCTATCTTTTTGCTTTTTTAAAGGTTCTCTTTTCCATGAAAAATGACAATTCAAATTTGATAACTTGTAGATTTAGATAAGGAAAATAAAATTAACTAACACCAAAAGTCTTACCAGCAGGTCCAGAAGATGAATTCTGACCAGGAGTCTGAGTTGTTCCAGATTGACCACTTGTTGTAGTTGTAGTGGAAGGAGCAGGACCCCATGGGTTGGGTAAAGGATCAGAGTTTTCTCTACCTTGCTGAGAGCTCCCTCCTATTAAAATGTTTCAGTACAAGAATATAATAACCAACAAACTACAATCAATACAGTTTTAAACAGCAAAGAACATAAAAAAGCTCGGGGAAAAAAACCTATCATAAAATCAAAAGTCTATTAATAAGGCACGGAGTGTCATAACACAACCCAGTAATGGATGCAGCATAGCTCAATTGAAAGTTAGTCGATCTGCTGATGTCAGCAAGGTAGTTGGTATCGCTGCAGCCTAGAGTTGTGCCGAACTGTATCGAGCGCTCGTTAATCCGCTGACAGTTCACGAGCGGTCGAATAACGGACACTTGAAATGCAGACCTTTCGAATAAACGAATCTTTTAACCCATAAACGAATCTTTTAACCCATACATTTGTTTGTTTGTTTATCGAATCCCCTTTATACCGCAATAAGCAGTGTAGGGACCAGCATGTGTCAAGCTCTGAAGGGTGCACATGACAAATGGATCCAAATGCCAATGAGGACTTACACCACTCATCACCTAA
>JARDUL010074225.1:0-11794 GCA_030265205.1 Dirona pellucida | reverse complement strand
CAGTTATACCCACTCATTCTCTCTATCTCTCTATGGACAAATACATGTTATGCTATTCACAAACACAGAAACCAACATATCAAGCATGCATAATTACAGAGTATAACCTCACAAATCGCATGTTGTATGTATCATACTACACATACAAGCATACAAACAAAATCATAGTGATTTCAGAGGTGGAATAAATGAATAATTGACACATAGCTATATATCTATCCATAATCATAAGAGAAAGGTAAGTTTGATAATATGTGTCATGAAATATAGCACTTGTGATGAGAGTACCCTAAGCTGTCTTGAGGGTTTTATAAATATATGTATTTTTTTTATTATTATAGATTTTGTTTTTATATAGGATACAATTTCAATTTGTTAACTCTTCTCCCTTTAAATTTGGATTGATGCAACATTTTGTGTAGTTTAATTTTAAAAAAAATTATATGTAGAATAGTAGAATGTAACTTTGACTATAAAAAACCCCAAACATTGTTCTTTTCATAGCTGCCAATCGTTACGTATATTACAGATTCATTCCATATTTGACTCCTTAGGTCCGTATTGACCATTGTGAATCTGTATTCAGCATTTTTCGGTATTTTGTTTCGCGATTGCTTTGGTATCATACAAATATGGATATGATTAGTACGATCAGCTATTAGTACTCTATCGACACGCCGTCAGCGGTAATTAGTTAGGGTATCGTAGTGTTGTTGCTTTTCTGCAGGTGAGTTTCATTTCAGCGGCAGATGTGAAATATTTTTAATCTTGTCGGCTGCCTCCTGGGTTCATTGACCGTGGTTTATTCTATGAATCATGAACCTGACAATATTTACTCCCCAAACACATACGAAAAGCCATGTTGTAAGCCGGGACCAACAATGCCGAGGTCTTGGCTATGATCTAATGACATTCAAATTTCGTGATCGGAACAGAAGGGCTGGGATGGATGTTGACCAATGTTGTATGCGATGACAGAAGCGTCATTAGGGCGACTTCCATCGATCAATTAATGTGTATATTATCGAGGAGACCGCCAGTGATTTGAAATTACAATTTGACTTTAGTCATTCTGTCTCGGAGATGCACTTTCTGTCATGGTTTGTTTACTTTCGTTTTCTCTTTTTGCATGTTTCCGTTCTTTTTTAACACTTGCTAACGGCAGGGGTGTACATCTTTCAGATTTCAGACTTTTTACCTTTTCTGGGAATGATAATAAAAAACAGAAAGTACCGTAGTGGACTTTATTTCCCTCCCGGTCGATGCAGTGGTGGGGTGGTTTAGTGTTCAGCCACTGACACGGAAGGTCCCGAATTTGAACCATGCCGGAGGAATCTTTTGACAGTCAAGGTTTGATTTTTTAGACAAACAAATCGAGAGGCACAAACATGCTGTTACTTCGTCTACCACCTCGCTTGTGGATGAAAAAAAGAGCTTGACTTGAATATGTTGCTCTACTAAACAGTTTAAATTGACCCGCAGTTGACCTCGTTTTCCCGTTTCACACATCAGCCGTGGTAGAGGCAGGTCATACATTTGCGAACAAAATTTTAGAAGTCCAACATTATCAATAAGGTTGGAAAAGTTTGTGTCACTTCTACATATAAACACTTGCGACTGCCCCCACACACACACACACTACCTCACATACGTGGCGCTATAGACAATAGGCATGCAAAAGTGGCAACATTTTTACACTGTTTTTTTCACATCTTCAGCCTTTTTATTTTTTTATTTTCTCCCCCTTTCCCCCACACTCTACTCTGTTACCATCACTAATACCACTACAGCGACAACACAATCACTGCCACAACCAGTATTATCACCACCACTACCATCACTAATCATACAACCAACACCACAGCCCCTATCACTACTACCAGCAGTAGCACCACAAACATACCAACCACTACCACCACAATCATAAATACTACCATAACCATCACAACCACCACCACAACCCCCACAGCCAGAACCACCACCACCTCGCCTAATACTACCACCTCAACCTCTGCCACCACAACTTTCACAAAAAGAGTCACTACCACAAATAACACAATCAGCACAATCAAGAATACTACCACCATCATCACCAATACCATTACTTCCACCACTACCACCTCAACAATTACACAATAGCAAACATAACACCCACCACCACAGCTAACACCATCATCACTACTGCCACCTCCACCAACTCCACCACAACCCCTACCACCAACATCACTACCATCAGCAGCATTACCCCAGCTACAACCACACCCAGCACCATCACTACCACCACTATTACTACCACCACCATCATAAACACAACCACAAACACCACCAGGACCAGCACAACCACCATCAACTCCACCCCCACAACCTACAAACACCTCCACAATCACCACTACAATCATCATCACTACCACCACAGCAGCATCATCACTACCAGCACCACCACTACAACCCCTGCCACCAACATCACACCCAGCATAATCACCACCACAACTATCAACAATCATCACTACCACTACCACAAATACAACCACCATCACCATTACCTCTACCACAACCATCAACCACTACAATCACCTCCACCATCACAACCACCACCATCATAGCCAGCCCCCACTACTACTACCACTACTACTACTACTAATACTACTACTACCATCACCTCTACCACTACTACCATCATCACCACAGCAGCAGCATGACCACCACAGCCAGTATAACCACCACCAATACTACTACTTCCACCACAACTAGTTTCAACACACCACCACCACAACTAGCACCACCAGTACCACCACCACCCCCACAGTCACAACTACTACAGTCAGCTACACCACTACCATAACTGCCACCAGCAGCACTTGATGTATCATGAATTATCCCAATTTAGATATTTAGGTAAAATCACAATAAATAGAAGGTATGCAAAAAAGGGGGAAATGGTATAGCTGTAAAGGTAAAACAAGTAACAGAACAAAGAACGTTTCGGGGTTTCCCTTCATCAGCTAACAAACGTAAAATCATTACTGCAAGGACCACCAAAATACTGTGAACTCTGCTTATGATTACTGCGAGCCACAAATATGGGTTGGCAGCTCTGCAGTACAGGCTACAGCTATATATCCATAATGAGTTGAGTGTTCCGTTGCTTTCCCGAGGAAAATGTGCTACTGTAAAGCGCTTAGAGCATGGTGATGATCGTGAATAAGCGCTATATGAATGTACATTATTATTATTATAATGACTAGCGGTCTAGGTTACAGATATTTATCATCTGTCATGGGTATATGTACGAAACACGTCCGGTTCCTGTATACCCTTGTAAATTTTATAAAAATGAAACTGTAGCTTTGCCTGGATATTGTTCAATATTTTTTTAGACTATTTAAAGGATTAAAAAAGGGTGGGGTCCTGCTGAAGCTATGGGTGAGGAAATGTAAAAATAGCGAATAGGTAAAGCTTTAAAAAGTTATATCACGAAACATCATGTGTTTTGTTTTGTTTCGTGATGTAATTTGTTTAAGCTTTACCTATTCGCTATTTTTATATTTAAAGGATTATTGGGAATAGTGTTTTTAATTGTCACAGTGTGGCAACTATTGTCTAGAATATAATCGTCAAGTTTGGAAGTTTGAAAATCAGCAATAAAATAAAATGAAACGAAATTATGATAAAAAGTGTAACATTGTTGTCTAATTAACTGGTAAAGGTGTATGAACACAGTGGGCTCATCACCTGCTAGTCTTATATTCCTGATGTAGTCTTTCTAGCCATAATGTGTTTGGTGATGAGTGGTGTTGGTCCTCATTGATATATTTCGATTCAGTTTCCCTTCAGAGCTTGACATATGGCTGGGCCCTACACTGCTTTCTGAGATATAATATAAAGGAAACTAGATAAATAAGTTTATTCATTTTTCAGGTTTATGCGGAGGTGTCCCTGGATAAAAACAACTTCATAGTCAGCCCCAAGCCTTCGTCCAAAGATATTTCCTTACTCAACACACTCAGTTCTGTTCCTGGTCTAGGTGACACAAAAGCAAGGGCTGTTCTAGATGCATTCTCAAGTGGGTTCATATTATTTATTATTTTTATTTATTTTTTATCATTTTGTACTCTTGCCTCTTTATTGATATTGGCAGTCAGGGATTATGGAACAAAATGGTTGCCCCAATAATCAATTGGAGTTTGATTCTTATTTTAGGCCAATGTTTTACCATTTGAGAGGTTCTATGTAAATGCGTTTTTGTCTTTGTAGTTGTAGTTATAGATTTATAACTACCAAGCTTTCTGTAATTTATGTCACGGTTCAGTATAAACTAATGGTATTATGACCTTTGCGTTAATTTTTCGTCTCTGGGAGTCTATATTCAGAATTTTGTCGCATATACAGTGGCAATTTACAAGCTATGGATGCAACGATTATCTGTTTGCAATTAATTGTGATTTTCAGAGACTGCTGATGTAACAGTAGGGTACAGCCTTGAAAGCACAAAGATGTTTTTAATCATGTAGGCCTAAATTATAAAATATTTATTTTCCAGATATTCTGGCATTATCTCAAGCAAGTCAAAAGGTAATTTTCATCTCACTTCTTCATTCTTTTAACATGAAATATTATGGTTTAATGTAACAGGTATTTAGAATTTGTTTTGTGTAAAGGTTCCTTGATCAAAACTAAAGCCTGTTATTGTTATATTGTTGCACCACCTTTTTTTTCAATATTTCTACTGCCTCCTTCTTATTTCTTGATTTCATAAGACTTATCTATGTTAAAGGGATAACGAAATACATATGTTGAAAACACAAAGCAAACCTTAGTGTTAATACTAATGAAATGTTTCTTGTTCTCATAATTGGTTTCCTGTTGCCAAGGGTGTCTTTAGATGTTACAATCCTTTTCTTTATTTCAAAGTCATTTTATCCATCTGATATTAACTCTATTTTTTTTTAATATCACCGACTACTTTTTTTGTTTTTCTGAAACTGAAACACATCTTTATTTTCTTGTGCCAGGAGCGGACTTCAGCTCTCCTCTGGACATCATCTTTTGACTGTTTAGTAGTATTTTGACCCTTATGGCGTCTTCTTCTTAGTTGCCCACTATTAAGATCAGTAAAGAACGGACGATCCTTAAGGCCCTCAGTGCAGGTTCTTATCCCGGTTTCTCTGGTGTGAAGTAGACAGAGTGACAATATGTCGATGTCACCTTTATGGATAGGACAATGGTCTATACTATCACAGATTGCTTCCCTAGCTTTAAGCTGGTTCCCAGAAATTGGAGTAAATTTCTTGCCCAAGAAAAACGAGGTGCTTGGGATAGGATTCGACCCACAACCCTCGCCATGACTGTTAAGATCAGGCTCTGTATCAATAGTTTTGATGATATTGATATGCACAGGTACCTATTTCTGAATTTTTGTAGATATGCATTTGATTTATGTAATTCTTATGTATAAACAAATTTTGTATTTCACATTGACTGGGTTCTGTCATTTTAACATCTTTATTTTATCCACAGGATCTGGCTGACGTGCTTGGAAAAGCAAGTTCTGTGAAATTATACAATTTTTTGCATGGCTGTTCCTGACACTGACACCTATATTTGTAAATAAACTAAGTTAAAAATGATGGTTTCTTTTGTGCTTTTCTTGGTTTGTTTTGTTATGGTGGTTTTTTTGGGGGGGTGTTTAAAAAAAAAAAATTGATAAAAGGGGGTGATTCTTGGTAATTTAATTAGCTAATGAAAATACTCCAAATATTAACTCAAGCGACTTATGTTGCCTCAACTGATCTTCACAAACTGCCGTTCATATCCTGTAGGGCCTACTAGCATAAGTGACATTTTGCTGATTTTGAACAAGAGCATTTTGAAGATTAGGACTAAATTATCTTATATTGTTTGAGACTATTCATCACAGTGTGCTCACATTTTTTATATAATGAGCATTTTAAAGCATACATTGCATATTACACACAAAAGGAAAAGTTTTCTAGAAATAAATCAATTTGTCGGATACGCTAGTTTGTGAAGTCAAGGTATGTCTATTTTGATCTCAGTTACACCAGTAATATCATATGTCAAATTACACAAGTTCATGAAACAGACATTTGTTGGAGTTAGTACATTCGCTATTACTATGAAGCATTTCCATTTATTGGTCATAGATTTATGGGCTTGATTCCTGCATGCTCATAAGATTGCTGTGTCCATAGGAATAGGAAAGACTCTTGTGCTTTTCACCCACTTAGGAGTAAATGGCTACAAACAAGTAAAGAGTCAACCTAAGACAGCAAGGCTTTGTTTTGAGCATGAATTATGTCTTGAACATCAGTTACAAGTTACAATACTTTGTGAGATCAAAATGAACGTAATAACGTACCGTCTGATTCGACTAGTATGTGATGCCATTTATTTGCAAAAACATAACTCCAGATAATAAACTTTGTTGAAAAACAAAAACACAATCAATCTGATTCTTGCTAGATAGACAAACAACACATGTAACAAATGTTCCTGTTATTATTTTTCTTCCACATTTTTTATATTAAAACCCTCAACATTTTGCATCATCATAATTTAATAATAATTTAAAGAAAAGATGAATTCATTTATGTATAAGAATAGATTTTAATTCATGTGTGAATCTTTTTTAAATATACTTTCCTATAAACTATAAGTCATCTGACTTGCCCAATTACAAATCCTTACACTTACAAGGATAAAAATTTATGCTGATAAATGTAATTAATTTCATGTGATTAACACTGAAAGTGTCATGCCCTTTTTCTGTATTAACTTTTCAAGTGTTATGTCAACATTTGCTATCTCATGAAATTTGGGAGGTTTGCTGAAAGATAATTTTAAAAAACCTCAAGAATGGATTAGGATGAAGCCTTGAAACTTGATGGACCAATCTGTTTGAGCACGTTATAGTACAGTTGTGTAGTTGTATAAACACTAGATCTTTGATTTTCAATAAAAACACAACGCCCACTTTTATTTCCAACACTTTCAGACGGCCTTTGCCTTATAAATTCACTTTGCATACTGCCCGTCACGTCTGCTGAGTCAAAACTAAATGAGTCAGTCTGGACTAAGAATCCAGAGTCATTGTCTGATTTTGATCAGATGGATGCATTTATCATGACGATAGACATGATCCATAGACTAGGTACCAATACGCTGAAATACTCACACGGTAATGCCAGCCTCCAGTTTTGTCAGTTTTTGCTTAAGTCGGAACTCATTTGACCCAAAATAGAGATACAGTAATAGTAATAGGGATTGTGAAAAGTCACGGCAATGACCATGACCATCGTTATGGAAAAGTTGGCTGTCAGCAACATCCCATAACATTTGAGCAGAAAGTTTTCTAATGGCCAAGTGGTGCTACTACTACTACTACTAGGATTACTAGCTCATAACTTACAAAGTAGGGAGATTCATTCAAGTTGACATTACATTCATTATTGAGCTGAACACTACATATATAATATATTTTATTTATATCATATGTATCATATATATTACATAATATCTCACTCTTCTTCTCCCCCCCCCTCTTTCCAAATGCATAAATAGTCATCTTAATGGAAAGATAGCCGCCCTACACAACAGGTTCCACAATTCTTATAGTTAGTGTGATTCATGATGCAGTGAAAATTTGGCACTCAGCGCTTGTTATCATTAGTGAATACCTAGAGTGAGGTCAAGAGAGGGTGGTCTATTTATTCCCAGCAAGACAGTGGTGAAAACGTATAATTTGGAAAACATTAAACATTAACATACATCCAATTCACGTTATATTAAAGCAGGCATAATTGCACTGAACAAACACATCAATTTAAGTGTATGTGTCATAGTAGTAGTAGTAGTATGTCACTGGTGAATTATACCACATTTTGCAATTGTTCAAGTTCAAGTAAGGACCATAAAATAATTAACTTCAGTGAAAATTAACTGAAGCGGAGTCAACTATGTCCATCCTACTGTACATTGACAAGAGAAAAAAAAATGTTATCATTTACAACACCACATGATTAGAAACGAATAGCTGTGATACACTTACGACACCAAGGACAAACTGTGCAATGGAAAATAATGGCATTTTCTAAATTGCTGAAACACAATAATAATATATACATGATATATATTTGAAAAACATGTTTTAAAATCCTAAATTTAAACAGAAATGTTAGACAACGAAATATGGCAACATACAATGAGGAGATAGTAGTAGTTGTAAAGTATGAACAGTAAATATAAACAAACAATTAAAATGGTTGTGAAATCCCCTTAACCCAATCCTGCCTCATCCGCTTTCCAATTTATCTTGGTGGATGGCAAATCTGCTTTTTTGTTGTTTACGTTTTAAGACAAATCACACAAAAATATTTCTGTACTGTTGATTCCAGGGGTTTTTTTAGGGGGAGGTGTATATGAATGGGAAAATGTGTGAAGAATGATAGGAAACCAATAAAATACTTCCTTTTTTTTATGCATTCAATTTTTTGACCCTCAAAAAGGTTTTCCATTGCTAAAAAATGTGATACCAAGATCAAGTTGTGTTCAGAAAATCTTTGCTAAGTAGGTACTAGCATGTTTCTATTTTATTTTCACCGAGGGGGAAAAGTTGAGATCATCATGTGAAGGAAAAAAAAACCACACGAAATTTTCAATACCTCACGAGCCTACATTGCTAGGGATCTGAATATATAAACATTCATTCTTTCGAGGCATTTTAGGCGGGGGGGGGGGGGCTAGACAATGCAGTAGACTGGATTAGGTTAATTTTTTTCAATGTTTGACAATGAAATAATAATGTGGCATTTAAAAAATGACATAGTAAAGTATGTACAATAAATTAACAAGCGTAGAGAGGTTGTGAATTCTCTGTAAATAATTTGAAAAAGGTAAATAATGGTCTCTCCTCATTCAGGTAATTAATCTAATACATTTTTTTTTTACATTATGATGTCTTATCAAAGACAGCACCTCCATTTTGCAATGGAACTTGTGGGACAGCACCTCCTTATCAACTGAGATCCAATCAAGGATTTCAACCCGACATCAGCAGGCCTATGTGACAGTGTTAACCGTTACTGTAAGGATACCTCGCCTCCAAACAGTCGCCTTGATTGCAATAATAATACACATGTAAAAGCAACGCAGTGGGCTCATCACCTGCTCGTCTTTAATTCCTGATGCAGAGTCTTTCTAGCCATGTGTCAGGTGATGAGTGATGGAAGTCCTCATTGACGTTTGGATTTACTTCCATTTTGTCATATGCACCCTTCAGAGCTTGACATATGGCTGGCCCCTAAACTGATTATTGCGGTATAAAGGGGACTCGATAAACAAACAAACAAATGTAAAAGCAAAAGCGTTAAGTAGCATTTTCATACATCATGCAGGTATTCTGGGAGCATGGAATGAATTTTCATTTGAACATGTCTGAAACAAGTATTCTCAAATTAACTTGAGCGGCTTCTTCACACAGGGAGCATGTTCAGATAATACTGAAGTAACTCTCAATTATGATTAACTTAACACTGACTTCTTCATGGGCCATATCTAGACGAATGCCACACACAGCTCATCATCTCATTGATGAAATCATTGCAAAGTCATGCAGCAAGGCCGACCAGCAATTTTGTCATTCTCTATCTCTCTCTCTCTCGCTCTAACTTTTGCTTTTTTTCCCCTTCAATTTTTTTTCAAAATATAACCAAGTTTTTCATTCAATAGCTTTGCAAAACGTGTAAAAAATAATAAAAAATATTCAACTTATTTCTCCTGTCTTTTCTTCACAACCTTCTGTTTTTGTAACATTTGTGTCCATCAGCACCTCTTTGTGATCATCATCATCATCTTTGACTTTGAGTATTTTATCCATCTCCTTTCCATTTACGTCTTTTTCTGCTGTTCCATTAGTCAGCTGTAAATCCTCTCCAGTTTCTTCCTTCGTGTCGGTTTGGATCTCGGAGCCAGACGATTCATCGTTCACTTTTTTTTCCACCTCCATATCTTGTATCTCACTACTTCCCTCCTCCTCCTCTTTCTCCTCTTCTTCATCGCTGACTAAATCTATCTTTATTTTAACGTCACAACTAACTTCAGCAGCTGAGACAATGTCACCGTCACCATTTTCCTTTACCACAACTCCCCCCTCAGAATCATCAAGTCTCTCCGTACCTAAATCCCCTTTACATTCCTCTTTGTCTTCTGACTTGACTTCCTTTCCTTCCTCTGCAACAACTTCCATGTCTGAGCCTTTTTCATTTTCTTTAGAATCTATCTTCGGTGTTTCACCATTTCTCTCATTTACACCTTCTCGCTCATTTTCATTTTTTCCACATATGTCTTTGGCCTCTTTACCAACTCCATTCTTCTCTTTACTCAAACACTCTTCGTCCACTTTGCCATTTTGTATGGGTCCTTCTTGGCTTTCCTCCTTTGTCTTCTCTGTGATTTTGGTCTCATCTTTAGGGACGTTCACGGCTCCACTGGTCCCAACCTTCTCTTTGCATTCTTTTGTTTTGACATCCCGGGCTTTGTCTTCGTTCAACACCTTAAGAGCCATCTACAAGAGTAGAAAGGAACAGAGAGAAAAAAAAGACGATATAAAAACATATTGGTACTTAATAACATTGCAATAGAGTGGACTACAAACAATGAAATAATCAATAAAAGGAATATCAACTGGCAGCCAAATGCCCCTTGACCTTGACATTTATAAATGACATATCTGTGCTGTAACTCGCTACTGGACTATTTTTCGAGCACAAACTCTCAATACTGGGCTTCTTAGCATTATCTTTTATGGGGTTTTTTTATTATTCATGCTGACCCTCATAATGCATCACTTATGATAAAATTTACATACAAATAAGTTTCAAATTAACACTGAATTGATATCAACAATGAAAATCTGTCTCCCAAGTTAATCTTTTTTCACAATATTGTGTAAATTAATCATTTTGATAACCCTTTTTCATTTCCATTGTCATGCTTTGAATGTTTCTTGTTATTGACATGAACAAAATCGACACAAAATAAACAGTTCTTCAATTAATTGTTCATTGTCAAAGTTAGAAATGTGGTTGTCTTTCCGCACCCACAATAGGCCCAGTGGAAGAGCAGTTTTTATTTACATTGTGTACAATAACAATTTGACCAATACTTTAAAAAAATTAAAATCATGACTGCCCAATAACCCTAGCAAGCACAAAGCACAGACTTTCATTTTTGGTGAGTGTTACCTTTAACTTACCTTGCTCACTACATCTTTCTTTTTTTTTTTTTTATGTTTTTAATTTTAATTAATGGCAGGTTAAGATTATTACAATAAACTTTCCTGAACGTTTCTCAACTTTTAGATAATGGAAATCATTTATGATCCGATGATGGCATTCTAATTAATAGTGCCTCACATTGATTTCAACAACAGATAGCCTACACGTTGAAAGAAGAAATGAGAATGAAAGATAAATCTTGTGACAACTAGATTAGCCCACTGACTATCAATGTCGCACATATGCAATTTTTGTCCAATTTATGTTAGACTACCAAGGTTGCACATGAGTGATTTTCACATTCCCGGTCAAATAGTTATACAATTTTTTTTGTTTATTTTTTTATTTATTTTTTTGATGTTTTTTTTGGTTTTTGGTTTTGTTTTTTGTTTTTTTGTTTTTGTTTTTGTTTTTTGTTTTTTGTTTTTTGTTTTTTTTTCTTCAACATGTATTCACCCTGTCTGTGTGTGTGTATGAATTGGTACATGTGTGCGTCTTGT